>BSBK01002998.1:0-115000 GCA_027943335.1 Chamaecyparis obtusa
AGTATGTCTTATCACACGTTAGGATCCCTAAGAAGTCCCCATGACCCCTATTGACACATTTGAATGCTCAAGTGTGTCCTAAGGGGTCCTATGACCCCTTTAGACATAGTTGTGTGTTCAAATGTTTCAAAAAGGGTCATGGGGACTTCCTAGGGGCCCTAACGCATCACAAGGCATACTAGGACTGCTAGGAAGTCCCCATGAACCATTTTGACATATTTGAACCCTCAAGTGTTTCCAAAGGGGTCCTACGACCCCTTGGGACACACTTTAGTTTCTAATGTGTGAAAAGGAGTCATGGTGACTTCCTAGGGGTCCTAACGCGTGATAAGGTGCACTAGGACCCGTACAAAGTCCCCATGACCCCTTTTGACACATTTCAACACTCAGGTGTGTCCCAAAGGGTCTTATGACCCCTTATGACACACTTGAATGTTCTCATGTGTCAAAAGGGGTCATGGGGACTTCCTAGGGGTCCTAATATGCATTATCATGTGTTGGGACCCCTAGGAAGTCCCATGACCCCTATTGACACATTGGAATGCTCAAGTGTGTCCTAAGGGGTCCTACGACCCCTTCAGATAGACTTGAGCATTCAAATGTTTCAAAATGGGTCATGGGGACTTTCTAGGGGTACTAGTATGCATTATCACAAGTTAGGACCCCTAGGAAGTCCCCATGACCCCTATTGACACACTCGAGCATTCCAATGTGTCAAAAAAGGTCATGGGGACTTCCTACGGGTCCTAACGCGTGGTGAGGCATACTAGGACCACTAGAAAGTCCCCATGACCCCTTTTGACACATGTGAACCCTCTAGTGTGTCTGAAGGGGTCATGGGGACTTCCTAGGACCCCTTTAGACACACTCGAGGGTTCACATGTTTCAAAATGGGTCATGGGGACTTTCTAGTGGTCCTAGTATGCCTTATCACGCGTTAGGACCCCTAGGAAGTCCTAACACATGATAAGGCATACTAGGACCCCTAGGAAGTCTCGGTAACCCCTTTCAACATACAATTTAAATATTATGATCATAAAGTTTATATATATATATATATATAAGATATTATTATATAAAATATATATTAATATATAATTATATCTATAATACATATTTAAAAATATATAAAATATTTACATAATACACCTTAAACGTTATATATATAATATATATATAATTTGTACATATATTTTTATAATATAAACTTTAAATATAATTATATACAATACATATTAATATATAAAAAATATATTAAGTTATAAAATATTATAATATAAAATATATATGACATACAATTTAAAACCCATAAGATATTATAATATAAAATATATAAATTAATATATAATTATATATATAATACATATTTAAACATTATATACAAAAGTTCAATTGTTTCATATACTCCCGCCTCCCGCCATTTTTTCATACTTGGGAAAATCGGGTACCCGATTTCCCCGATTTTGAAAAGTTCAAATTTTTCATATATCCCGCCATTTTTTCATACTCAGAAAAATCGGGTACCCGATTAAGCTTGTGCTTTGGTGTTAGGTTTTCCCAGGTGTACTGACACCCAGGCCTACTAAAAAGTCAAAAAGCGCTTTCATGTGCTTTTGGACGAGTGAAAAGTAAATATTTTTCACATCGCCACTTTTTGGCCCCTCATGATCTTGCACATACCCTTAACCCATTATAAATTTACCTATAGCTAGAAGATATAGTACTCAAGGACCGAGGTTACAGTGGGAATTAAGGGCCGGTTTGGGGTGCTAGAATACCAAATGCCAGATATAGTCAATTCTGGAAGATGTTGCAATTCTAGAAGATACAAATCCTAAAAATGATTTCTGAAATATGGGATGACCTATTTGGTTCACCCGAAAGATGACTAAGAAGACGCATAAGGAATTTTAATTTCTTTAAATATCATGTGTATACATCTATATATACACACATACATGTGTGTATATATACATATATGCACATGTGTATAGATACAATACACACGTGTTTATATGTGTATACATGTGTGTATATACATACACACACATGTGTGTACATGTGTGTATACACACACATACACATATACACACACGTGCATTTATATATTTAATTCATATTGATTCCCCTTAATATTGGTTCATTTTCCTTTTTTAATGTTCAGATCCTAGAGGCCGAATGTGATCTTTGGTTTATATTTATGTGAGATCTGCATTTATTCTCTTATGCGTGCCATATCACTTCAAGATTATCCTCTGATGTCTCATCTATTATATATAATTAAACCTATGTTTGTGATTTAATAGCTTTCACATGTGTAATATTTCCTTTCACCTTTTATGCTCTATTTATTACAAGTTCAGGTGATGCAGCCCTTCCTTTTGTGATGGGGCTCGCATGAGTTAGACTTTACATCACTTGTATGGATCTTGTCGATTATTGATTTCTTATGTACAAAAAATAAAAGTTGGTACTTTTTTTATTCATGTCTTCGAATGGGGAAGTGCATTTCATGATGGTTTTTGTGAGGTTATAATCGGTCTCAATGTAATACCCCTCTCCTATGATGGTAATTGGACATTCTATTATGATGGTTAGAACTATACATTTACATTTATGTTTTGTGGATGATGATATGTTTATTAGATGATTGATATGTTCATTTACGGTTATCATTTATATGTTTATGAGATTAGAAAATCATCTATTTTTATATGTTTTATGGATCTAACCCAAGGATTTGAATCTAGCCATTATCATGATGTTTTATGTTTCATGAATATGTGTCTAATGTGTTTTCATGACTCAGGACGAAGTAATAGTTACTCACTTAGTTGAGGTTCACACGATGTATCGATCCTGATCATCTACTTACATATATCTAATATCCATATGTATCCATGTATCTCTTCTTGGTGATGCAGGAGTATAGGTACCGAGTATCGTCTCCACCTAGCTTCACAGGTCTAAGCAATTCCTCAAAATCCTCGATCGTTGTTGTTGTTATGGAGATATCACCAAGTTCCACAGGAAGGAACCCTACCTATGATCCTTTTACCTTTAGGTGGGGAGTTCCTGAATCAGTCCCTTGTGTGGGTGATGTATTTATGTGTCCTCTCAGTTTATTGGTTTTGTGGATCTTGTAGCTGGTTTCTTGTCCTTTGCATTCGTTGAGTAAGAGGTTTTGAGTATGGTAGCTCTAATTGTCTTCATGGTATGTTCAATTTTGTTAGTAGATTATTGATGTGAATTATTGTTCATCTAAGGGTGTGATTTAGTAATTTATCTTTATTAGTAGCTACTTATGCACTAGTGTATCTTGTTAGGAATAAGTTGGTATGTGATCAAATCTTGTGATTTTAATATCAATAATAATAAAAGATTCTATGATATTATTTTATAATATTTGTAATAATAAAATGCCAATGGCAATAATAATAAATGTTTTAATAATAGTGGTATATTTCATCTTATATATATATATATATATATATATATATATATATATATATATATATATATATATATATATATATATATATATATATATATATATATATATATATATATATATATATCACTATTATATTTTGTTAAGAATATGGATTAGTGTATGAATAAATAATATGTTTTATAATAATAACATATGTAAACATAGGCATATGGGTGCACACATATGCATATGCATACATATATTTATATAATTATTGGTGAATAAGTAATTATTGCATTATATTAATAAATAATTAAATAAGTTAATGGTATGGTAAATGTGTAATAAATAATAATTACTATTACCTTCCTTAAAATAAAGGAAACATAAATTTGATTATGGTAATAGATAAGTATAGTTATATCTCTTCCGAGAAAGGCTTTAATAATATTATTTAAACCTAACTATTAATGGATGGATGGTTGGGATAGTTGCACCAGTTGGATTACCCATGCAACCACCTTCTCCAATATATATATAGGAAAGATTTCTTGTGTGAAAGGATGTTGGATAGGAGTTGATTTGAGAAGGAATAATAATAAGAGGAGTATTATGTTTGTAGAAAAATTATATTCGTGAGGAGAGAATCCATTGTTCTTTGATTTTGGTATTTGGATTGTTACGGGTAGAGGTTGGAGATTGCATCCAAGAGGATTTGAAGGAGTGCTGGAAAAGTTTGAGAGGATTGGATACTTCTTCATCAACCAAATCCACACAGAACTCTAGGCTGGAATTCATCCTGAGAGTTGATTACTCTCCTTTGTAATATGAAATGATTAAAGTATGATTGAATGCTTTCTCTGTATGCTTGAGAATGTTATATATTATTGTGTCTTTATTTTTCTCATGATCATATATCAAATACAGATTACTTCCTATGCATTATGAATATGAAAAATACTTGCATTTGTAAGAGTCTAGAGAATCCATAGCATTTTCATTTTATCTACCTTTATAACCAAATTTTGATCTCTCATGTGCTGATTAGGGTTTGTAATCCGTCATTTCTAATCTGTCATTCCTAACCTATTATTTGTAATCTGTCATTGTTTATTTAATCCTGAATTAGTATTATTATGATCCCGTGTATGGATTAGGGTTTGCATATAATCCTGAGTTAGTAGTTGGGTATGTGCAAGATCATGAGGGGCCAAACTATGCCCTTAAGTGGCAATGAAAAATCAGCAAATCAGGGTTAGTCAACTTGACATGAAAACTTTAACTAGCTATGAACCTAATATCAAAAAGTTGTAAGAATAGAATCTGTAGAAAATTGAATATAGTTTCTAAACTACTAGGCCTTTTTTTAGAAAAAGTTAGTATGATTGGTGAAAAGTATAGATTTCAATGCAGCAGTACAAAAATTTTAGGAAAAAAATAAGAAGTAGGTGTATGTCTGACCACCTTGATCATAATCAAATAATAATATTTTATTATAAGATTTTATAGATAATTAGTAGACTCATGCCTGGATGTGACGCATATTTTTTTGTAATTTTATTACAAAAAAAATAATTAATTATGAATTTTCTACTACAACATTTTTAGAATAAAAAAACTCTTACGTCTGACCACCTTAACTCATTCAAAACTTTACAAAATTCAAAAAAAAAAAAATTTCCTTATAGTAGACAAAGCACAAAATGTGACGCATTTTTTGGATTTCAAAAATGTTATACCGTTTGAAAGTTATAGTCATTTTTCAATCAGTATATAAATCAGCACTTTAGAGGTAGATCAATTAGAAAATAACTAATAATTACTTACCAAATTCAAAATTTGATAGCAATTATATTGATAGAAAGCTGATAATCTCCTTAAGATAGCCTTTTCATTTTATCAAATTCGGGTGAAAAAAAAGTCATCAGCTACATTGTCAAAGTCTAGAACTCAAAGAAACAAGGGAAAAACACGTATTTGAGACATTCCAATAGTTGACCATGTAGGTTTGGTGCACAAAGCAATACCAAGCCTAATCAGATACCCAATATTTTCGGGTACGCGATATTTACCTGAATATGACGCAAAATTTTGAATTTTGAATTTTCACTTTGCCTCCACTTTCTCCCTCCCATTTCTCCATCCTTCATAAACTATATATTAGTTATATATTAGATATATTAAATATTATATAATATCAATTATATATTAAATGTTATATAATATATATTTTACATTAAATATTATTTAATATATATTAATATTAAAAACTATATATTAGATTATATATTATATATATTAAATATTATATAATATACATGTTACATTAAATATTATTTAATTATATATTAATAACAAAAACTATATATTAGATTATATATTATATATAATATTATATATTAAATATTATATAATATATATTTTAAATTTTAAATATTATTTAATATGATTCTGAGCACAAGCATGAGTCCCTACAGGGGCATAGTTGTGCCTTTTACGGGTGCCAAAAACCCTAGCTATGCAGAAATGGAGGCTTTGAAGAATAGTTCATTGGAGGTGGATTATAGAAGCAGAGGGCAAGAGAATCACTCTGTTTCCACCGCTTGTGGCTGTGAAATGGTATCTTTCCCTACTTTTTCAACTGGAACACTAAATTGCAAAGGTTCTCAAAATAGATTTTGGTCACCGGACAGTTGTACTCACGGCTATTGGTAATCCGGCAGCTCAATAAAGTCATTGGGAGGTTAAACAAGAACAACCGGATGGATCTTTGAACCGGTCGAAGATTATGGAGAGTGGGGAAGGGTTTGGTAAAATGAGCAGTTGTACTGGAAATTATGCAAGTGCTGTAGAACTGACCACATTAATAAATTTAAAGAAGAGATCAGCGGCGACATGACATTATGACGAAAGCCTTGCCATTTTGATGGCGTTGCCCCGATATTATGAAGAATGTCTTACCGCTTCAATGTCGGTGCCGCCTCTGTCTCAAACTTTCGCCATTGCTCAGAGAGAAGCTGCGGATTGCAAGAATTTGATAAATTTTGTTTATCTCATTTTCTTTCTCTGCCATTTCTGAATAATACGATTTTGTTTTTGTCCGTCTTAAATGATTTTACCTCAAGTTAATGAATTTTTTTAGATGATTTTACCTGAAGTTTTAATGAAATTTCTTCCATGGATGCTAATGAAATCTCCTCCATGAATGTTGATAAGACGTTTAAATTCAAAGTTAATAAATTCTATAGCTTGAATGTTCTTTGTTGTAGAAGGTTATTTTCATGGTTTGTGATTCATGACATTCCTTAATAGTTTCATTCTTAACAGAATTCATAACTAGATTTTCCATAGCCAATTTTCTTCTTGATCGTTACAATATTTTCTCCTCAACTGAACATTTTGTAATCAGTTGATATACAATCACATTTTTCTCTTCACCAATTCTATGGGCTCGCGATTGAACCTGTAGATTCACAAAAGGGTTGAAATCTAGATCTGGTGGAAGAGTAGTATTAGCAATCTAAGTCATTCACTAACATCTCATCTGGGTCATGGGGACTCCCTAGGGGTCCTAGTATGCCTTATCACACATTACGACCCCTAGGAAGTCCCCCCGACACCTTTTGACACATTGGAATGCTCAAGTGTGTCTTAAGGGGTCCTAGGACCCCTTAAGACACACTTGAGCGTTCCAATGTGTCAAAAGGGATCACGGGGACTCTCTAGGGGTCCTAACACCTTATCACATGTTAGGACCCCTAGGAAGTCCCCGTGACCCCTTTTGACACATTGGAACACTCAAGTGTGTCTTAAGGGGTCCTACGACCCCTTAAGAAACACTTGAGTGTTCCAATGTGTCGAAAGGGGTCACGGGGACTCCCTAGGGGTCCTAGTATGCCTTATCACATGTTAGGACCCCTAGGGAGTCCCCCTAACCCCTTTTGACACATTGGAATGCTCAAGCATGCCTTAAGGGGTCCTAAGACCCCTTAAGGCACACTTAAAAGTTCCAATGTGTCAAAAGAGGTCACGGGGACTCCCTAGGGGTCCTAGTACACCTTATCACATGTTAGGACCCCTAGGGAGTCCCCGTGACCCCTTTCGACACATTGGAATGCTCAAGTGTGTCATAAGCGATCTTAGAAGGGCTCACAAGGACTCCCTAGGGATCCTAGAATGTCTTATCATGTGTTAGAACCCCTAGGGAGTCCCTGTGACCCCTTTTGACACATTGGAATGCTCAAGTGTGTCTTAAGAGATCCTACGACCCCTTAAGACACACTTGAGCATTCCAATATGTCAAAAAGGGTCATGGGGACTCCATAGGGGTCCTAGTACACCTTATCATGTGTTAGGACCCCAAGGGAGTCCCTGTAACCCCTTTTGACACATTGGAATGCTCAAGTGTGTCTCAAGGGGTCCTACAACCCCTTAAAACACACTTGAGCATTCCAATGTGTTGAAAAGGGTCACGGGGACAACCTAGGGGTCCTAGTATGCCTTATCACATGTTAGGACTCCCAGGAAGTCCCCATGACCCCTTTTGACACATTGGAATGCTCAAGTGTCTCTTAAGGGGTTGTAAGACCACTTAATACACACTTGAGCATTCCAATGTGTCAAAAGGGGTCATGGGGACTCTCTAGGGGTCCTAGTATGCCTTATCACGTGTTAGGACCCCTAGGGAGTCCCTGTGACCCCTTTTCACAAACTTAAGCATTCCAATGTGTCAAAAGGGGTCACAAGGACTCCCTAGGGGTCCTAACACATGATAAGGTGTACTAGGACCCCTAGGGAGACGTCGTGACCCCTTAAAACACACTTGAGCATTCCAATGTGTCAAAAGGGGTCATGGGGGAATCCGTAGGGGTCATGGGGACTCCTTAGGGGTCCTAGTACACCTTATCATGCGTTAGGACCCCTAGGGAGTCCCCGTGACCACTTTTGACACATTGGAATGCTTAAGTGTGTTGAAAGGTGTCACGGGGACACCCTAGGGGTCCTAATGATTGATAAGGCATACTAGGACCCCTAGGGAGTCCCCATGACCCCTTTTGGCACATTGGAATGCTCAAGTGTGTCTTAAGACCCCGTGACCCCTTTTGACACATTGAAATACTCAAGTGTGTCTTAAGGGGTCTTAAGAAACACTTGAGAGTTCCAAAGTGTCAAAAGGGGTCAGGGGGACTCTCTAGGGGTCCTAGTATGCCTTATCACGTGTTAGGACCCCTAGAGAGCCCTCGTGCCCCCTTTTGACACATTGGAACACTCAATGTGTCTTTAGGGGTCTGAAGACCCCTTAAGACAAACTTGAGCATTCCAATGTGTCAAAAGGGCTCACGAGGGCTCCCTAGGGGTCCTAGTATGTCTTATTACATGATAAGACCCCTAGGGAGTCCCCGTGACCCCTTTTGACACATTGGAATGCTCAAGTGTGTCTTAAGAGGTCACCGGGACTCCCTAAGGGTCCTAACATGTGATAAGACATACTAGGACACCTAGGGAGTTCTCGTGACCCCTTTTGACACATTGGAATGCTCAAGTGTGTCTTAAGGGGTCACAGGGACTCCCTAGGGGTCCTAGTATGCCTTATCACATGTTAGGACCCCTAGGGAGTCCCCATGACCCCTTTTGACACATTGGAATGCTCAAGTATGTCTTAATGGGTCTTAAGACACACTGGAGAATTTCAATGTGTCAAAAGGGGTCACAGGGACTCCCTAGGGATCCTAGCATGCCTTATCATGTGTTAGGACCCCTACGGAGTCCTCGTGACCCCTTTTGACACATTGAAACACTCAAGTGTGTCTTAAAAGGGTAATAAGACATGTGAAGACACACTTAAGTGTTTTAATGTGTCAAAAGGGGTCACGGGGACTCCCAACGGGTCCTAGTGCACCTTATCACATCTTAGGACCCCTAGGGAGTCCCCGTGAACCCTTTTGACACACTTCAGCATTCCACTATGTTAAAAGGGGTCACGGGGACTCCCTAGGGGTCCTTACGTGTGATAATGCATACTAGGACCGCTAGGGAGTCTGCGTGACCCCTTTTGACACATTGGAATGCTCAAGTGTGCTTTAAGGGGTCTTAGACCCATTAAGGCACACTTGAGCATTCCAATGTGTCAAAAGGGGTCATGGGGACTCCCTAGGTGTCTTAACGCATGATAAGGTGTAATAGGACCTCTAGGGAGTCCCCGTGACCCCTTTTGACACATTGGAATGCTCATGTGTGTCTTAAGGGGTCCTACGACCCCTTAAGACACACATGAGCATTCCAATGTGTCAAAAGGGGTCACGGGGACTCCCTAGGGGTCCTAATGTGTGATAACGTGTACTAGGACCCCTAGGGAGTCCCTGTGACCCCTTTTGACACAATGGAATGCTCAAGTGTGTCTTAAGGGGTCCTACGACCCCTTAAGACATAGTTGAGCATTCCAATGTGTCAAAAGGGGTCACGGGGATTCCCTAGGGGTTCTAACATGTGATGAGGCATACTAGGACTCCTAGGGAGTACTCGTGACCCCTTTTGACACATTGGAATGCTCAAGTGTGTCTTAAGGGGTTGGAGGACCCCTCTAGACACACTTGAGCATTCCAATGTGTCAAAAGGGGTCGCAGGGACTCCCTAGGTGTCCTAACACGTGATAAGGTGTACTAGGACCCTTAGGGAGTCCCCGTGGCCCTGACACATTGGAATGCTCAAGTGTGCCTTAAGGGGTCGTAGGACTCCTTAAGGCACATTTGAGCATTCTAATGTGTCAAAAGGGGTCACGGGGACTCCCTAGGGGTCCTAACGTGTGATCAGACGTACTAGGACCCCTAGGGAGTCCCCGTGACCCCTTTTGACACATTGGAATGCTCAAGTGTGTCTTAAGGGGTTGTAGGACCCCTTAAGACACACTTAAGCATTCCAATTTGTCAAAAGGTGTCACGGGGACTCCCTAGGGGACCTAGTATGACTTATCACACGTTAGGACCCCTAGGGATCTCCCTTGACCCATTTTGACACATTGGAAGGCTCAAGTGTGTCTTAAGGGGTCTTAGGACCCCTTAAGACACACTTGAGTGTTCCAATGTGTCAAAAGGGGTCACAGGGGCTCCCTAGGGGTCCTAATACACCTTATCATGTGTTAGGACCCCTAGGGAGTCCCCGTGACCCCTTTTGACACATTGGAATGCTCAAGTGTGTCTTAAGGGGTCCTACGACCCCCTAAGACACACTTGAGCATTCCAATGTGTCAAAAGGGGTCACGGGGACTCCCTATGGGTCCTAGTATGCCTTATCACATGTTAGGACCCCTAGGGAGTCCCCGTGACCCCTTTTGACACACTTGAGCATTCCAATGTGTTAAAAGGGGTCACAAGGACTCCCAAGGGGTCCTAACGTGTGATAAGGCATACTAGGACCCCTAGGGAGTCCTCGTGACCCCTTAAGACACACTTGAGCATTACAATGTGTCAAAATGGGTCACATGGACTCCCTAGGGGTCCTACTATGCCTTATCATGCGTTAGGACCCCTAGGGAGTTCCCGTGACCCCTTTTGACACATTGGAATGCTTAAGTGTGTCAAAAGGGGTCATGGGGACACCCTAGGGGTCCTAACGCTTGATAAGGCGTACTAGGACTCCTAGGGAATCCCCGAAACCACTTTTGACACATTGGAATGCTCAAGTGTGTCTTAAGGGGTCTTAAGAAACACTTGACCGTTCCAATGTGTCAAAAGGGGTCACAGGGACTCCCTAGGGGTCCTAGTATGCCTTATCATGTGTTAGGACCCCTAGGGAGCCCTCGCGACCCCTTTTGGCACATTGGAATGCTCAATGTGTCTTAAGGGGTCCTAATACCCCTTAAGACACATTGAGCATTGCAATGTGTCAAAAGGCATCACAGGGACTCCCTAGGGGTCCTACCATGTAATAAGGCATACTAGGACCCCTAGGGAGCCCTCATCACACCTTTTGACACATTGGAATGCTCAATTTTGTCTTAAGGGTTCTTAGGACCCCTTAAGACACATTGAGCATTCCAATGTGTCAAAAGGGGTCACGAGGACTCTCTAGGAATCCTAACGCATGATAAGACATACTAGGACCCCTAGGGAGTCCCCATGACCCCTTTTGACAGATTGGAATGCTCAAGTGTGTCTTAAGACCCCTTAAGACACACTTGAGCATTCCAATGTGTCAAAAGTGGTCACGGGGTCTTAAGACACTTGAGCATTCCAATGTGTCAAAAGAGGTCACGGGGATTCCCTAGGGGTCCTAGTATGCCTTATCAAGTGTTAAGACCCCTAGGGTGTCCCAGTGACTCCTTTCAACACACTTAAGCATTCCAATGTGTCAAAAGGGGTCATGAGAACTCCCTAGGGCTCTTAACACATGATAAGGCATACTAGGACCCCTAGGGAGTCCTCGTGACCCCTATTGACACATTGGAATGCTCAAGTGTGTCTTAAGGGGTTACAGGGACTCCCTAGGGGTCACGGGGACTCCCCAAGCATCCTAGTATGCCTTATCACATGTTAGGACCCCTAGATTGTCCTTGTGAGCCCTTTTAACACATTGGAATGCTCAAGTGTGTCAAAAGGGGTCATGGGGACTCCCTAGGGGTCCTAACACATGATAAGGTGTACTAGGACCCCTAGAGATCCCCCGTGACCCCTTTTGACACATTGGAATGCTCAAGTGTGTCTTAAGAGGTCCTACGACCCCTAAAGACACACTTGAGTGTTCCAATGTGTCAAAAGGGGTCACGGGGACTCCCTAGGGGTCCTAGTATGCCTTATCATGCGTTAGGACCCCTAGGGAGTCCCCGTGACCCCTTTTGACACATTGGAATGCTCAAGTGTGTCTTAAGGGGTCACGGGGACTCCCTAGGGGTCCTAACACGTGATAATGCATACTAGGACACCTAGGGAGTTCCTGTGACCCCTTTTGACACATTGGAATGCTCAAGTGTCTCTTTAGGGGTCTTAAGACACACTTGAGCATTCCAATGTGTCAAAAGGGGTCAGAGGGACTCCCTAGGGGTCCTAGTATGACTTATCACATATTAGGACCCCTAGGAAGTCCCCCTGACCCCTTTTGTTACATTGGAACTCTCAAGTGTGTCTTAAGGGGTCTTAAGACACACTTGAGCATTCCAATGTGTTAAAAGGGGTCACGGGGACTCCCTAGGGGTCCTAACACCTTATCACATGTTAGGACCCCTAGGGAGTCCCCGTGAACCCTTTTGACACATTCAAATGCTCAAGTGTGTATTAAGGGGTCGTAGGACCACTTAAGACACACTTGAGTGTTCCAATGTGTCAAAAGGGGTCACAGGGACTCCTTAGGGGTTCTAGTATGCCTTATCACATGTTAGGACCCCTAGGGAGTCCCTGTGACCCCTTTTGACACATTGGAATGCTCAAGTGTGTCTTAGGGGGTCCTAAGACCCCCTAAGACACACTTGAGCATTCCAATGTGTCAAAAGGGGTCACAGGGGACCCCCTAAGACACACTTGAGCATTCCAATGTGTCAAAAGGGGTCACAGGGACTCCCTATGGGTCCTAGTATGCCTTATCACATGTTAGGACCCCTAGGGAGTCCCCGTGACCCCTTTTGACACATTGGAATGCTCAAGTGTGTCTTAAGGGGTCCTAAGACCCCTTAAGACACACTTGAGCATTCCAATGTGTCAAAAGGGGTCACGGGGACTCCCTAGGGTTCCTAGTATGCCTTATCACATGTTAGGACCCCTAGGGAGTCCCCATGACCCCTTTTGACACATTGGAACACTCAAGTGTGTCTTAAGGGGTTCTACGACCCCTTAAGACACACTTGAGTGTTCCATTGTGTCAAAAGGGGTCACGGGGACTCCCTAGGGGTCCTAGTACACCTTATAAGGCATACTAGGACTCCTAGGGAGTCCCTATGACCCCTTTTGACACATTGCAACACTCAAGTATGTCTTAAGGGACCCCTTTTGACACATTGCAATGCTCAAGTGTGTCTTAAGGGTCCCCTTAAGACACACTTGAGTGTTGCAATGTGTCAAAAGGGGTCACGGGGACTCCCTAGGGGTCCTAGTATGCCTTATCATGTGTTAAGACCCCTAGGGAGTCCTCGTGACCCCTTTTGACACACTTGAGCATTCGAATGTGTCAAAAGGGGTCATAGGGACTCCCTAGGGGTCCTAACGCATGATAAGGCATACTAGGACCCCTAGGGAGTCCCCGTGACCCCTTTTGACACATTGGAATGCTCAAGTGTGTCTTAAGGGGTCCTACGACCCCTTAAGACACACTTGAGTATTCAAATGTGTCAAAAGGGGTCATGGGGACTCCCTAGGGGTCTGAACATGTGATAAGGTGTATTAGGACCCCTAGGGAGTCCCCATGACCCCTTTTGACACATTGGAACACTCAAGTGTGTCTTAAGGGGTCGTAGGACCCCTTAAGACACACTTGAGCATTCCAATGTGTCAAATGGGATCACGGGGATTCCCTAGGGGTCCTAATATGCCTTATCACATGTTAGGACTCCTAGGGAGTCCCCCTAACCCCTTTTGACACATTGGAATGCTCAAGTGTGTCTTAAGGGGTCGTAGGACCTCTTAAGACACACTTGAGCATTCCAATGTGTCAAAAGGGGTCATGGGGACTCCCTAGGGATCTTAGTACACCTTATCGAACCCCTTAAGACACACTTGAGTGTTCCAATGTGTCAAAAGGGGTCACGGGGAGTCCCCTTAAGACACACTTTAAAGTTCCAATGTGTCAAAAGGGGTCACTGGGACTCCCTAGGGGTCCTAGTATGCCTTATCACATGTTAGGACCCCTAGCAAGTCCCCATGACCCCTTATCATGCGTTAGGACCCCTAGGGAGTCTCTCTCTTCCTCCAGTGAACTATTCTTCAAAGCCTCCATTTCTGCATAGCTAGGGTTTATGATGCCTATAAAAGGCACATTTAATACAAATATTTAGCCGACCACCTTTAAATACCTAAAAGAAATGAGAAAAAAATTTAGGCCAAAAATACATACTGCATTTCTGTATGTAGTACCGTAAGCTTGAACAATCCAGTCGGCTTCCTCTGCTAAGGCACAAAGAACTTCATTAATGTATGCTCTAGGAGGAAGATTATAATTTCCATATTTCTGCAAGAGTTTCTCCAATATTTGTAATATTATATATAATATATTAGTATACATTAGTATATATATATATATATAATACATTAGTATATATATAATATATTATATATATTAGTATATTTAATACATTAGTACATATAATACATTAGTCTATTATAATACATTAGTATATATATAATATACATTATATATATCATATGCCTCTTTTTTATATATATATTATATACATAAATATATGTAAAAGTTCAATTTTTTTCATTTGCTCCCACCCTTTTTTCATCAGCTTGGGAATATCAGGTACCCAATATGGAATCGGGTACGTGATTTTTGCTAGGTAATATTTGATCAAAATATTCCTTGTCCCCACAAACCAGACAATCACGGGATTTTATACTTTTTTCACGCGTTGCAAAACAAAAAACATGATTTGGGCCCCATTGTTTGATTTTTGTTGACTTGTGGTCTCACCATGGGAAGCAATAGTCATCGAAAGGCTAAATGCAAGAGGAAGCTGACAAATGATGAAATTCAGGAATATAGGGAAAATGATAAGGAAAATCACCGAAGAAGGAGAGAAGGTATGTTAAACATTAATCAAGGTGACCCGGTAAATGTAGTTGTAAGTGAAGAGGATGTTCAATTTGAAAATGCACAAATGGAGATTGAAAATGTAGACTTTGGGAATGAAAATGTTGCACAAGAACCACATGAATGTTATACATCTCCAAATTATATGTGAAATGAAGTCCCTTACAATAAAGATAATCAATCTTCAAATTCAGGGCTTTCAAGAACACCTAAATGGTTAATTGAAATTGAGGAGAACATTATGAATAATTGGGAAGGAAAGAGGTCACATAGAACCGTTAGGTTGTGGGCTTCAAGACTTTATGATCAATTTTTTTGAAACAAGACATTGGTTGAGAAATGTCAAATTTTTGTGCAGTTGTTAAAGATGCAAAAGATGAGACCCGTGCTTGTGAAATTGAAGATTCGCGTGAATAAGAAAATGGAGAGAAATGTCATTGTTGTGAAGAATCTTTTCAATGCTCTCAATAGCATTGGGAAGACTAGCAGAGAAAAAGACAAGAGAGTTGCTCGGAGGGTTATTACAACCTCCTTAGTAAGTCATCAGTTGAGAAAGGCTCGTTTGATGAGACAAACTTGTGTTGACTTCAATATAGACCATAAAACTTTGGGTAGAGCACTTGCAAGAAGAGAAAGACTTGATGATCTGCTTCAAATTGATACATGGGCTTATGGTGGGAGACTTCCACGTTTCGATAAGAAGCTAACAGATGTTGTCAAGGATGAAATTCAACAATTTAGGGATGGTAACTCAAGATTGTCACCAAATGTGAAGGATGTCTTGAAGTTGAGAGTTGGCAATCGAGACCGCACTCCACATCCTAAACATTATGTGGAGGTAAGTCAAACAATGTTGTATAAAAAAATTTGTGAGACACATCCAACATTGAAAATATCACAAAGGTCTTTTGAATCCGTGAAGCCATTTTATTGTGTACCCCTTAAGATTTGAAATACATGTTGTTGCAAATATCATGTTGATTTTTCAATGCATCATGAATTATTATGGTCCATTCGTTCTACTTTGCATACTAATGAAATGCTAGAGGATTGTGGTGCAAGTGGTCTTCCCAAATCATCAAGAGACTTGCTAGATCAATTTTTATGTCATAGAGATGATGGTTGTTTATTTTATAAAAAAGATTACTTAAATGCCAAGTGCTCAAAATGTGGTGGCTTGCCCAAGTTTAGAACATGTTTTCATGAGGGTTTGGAACAAAATTTTGGAAAGATACTCATCCAAAAAAAGGTATATGAAATAGTGAAATATACATTGAAGAGTGGAGGTGAAGGCTCTAGATGTGAGTTAGTTGCAAATGAATACAATGTTGCTGATTTTATCTCAGATTTCAAGACAAATATTTTTTACAAGTATGCAAGCCATAGTCATAGGTCTCAATGGTTGGATCAACAATTCAGGACATGTAAGGACACTTTCCCCATTGGAACTATTATATCCATTGTAGACTTTGCGGAGAACTATACATTGCAGCCCCAAAATGAGACTCAAGCTCAATATTACAATTCCATTCAGGTTGCTATTTTTGTACACATCACATATAGACATTCCCCTGATAGCACAAAAGATGAGCGAAAGATAATCAGAGAGTACCATTTTTATATGAGTGACAACAGGTCTCACTCTCATGAGTTTGTTCAACATTGTTTCCAGAACTATTTTGACTTCTTGCAGGAAAATGGTATTGCTATGGATAGGCATCTCATTTGGTCAGATAATTGCACCGGTCAATTTAAGAATGCCAAAATGTTTTATTGGTTGTGTAGAATGCATGTGGAGAGAGGTGTACCTCATATTTGGAGTTTTTTTGAGTCAGGGCATGGGAAAGGGGAGCATGATGGAGCAGGTGCATGTGTGAAGAGAGCTCTAGTTAAGGAGCAATTGAGGATTTCAGGTGTTGTACTTCTTGATGCTCATTCTATTGTTGATTGGTGTACTTTAGCATTGTCACAGGGGGGACTCTTGATTCTACAGTGCATACATTATTTTGGTTGGTTGAGGAGGGAACTATAGGAGATAGATTGGATTGTCAAACAGTGAAAGACTCTTCAAAAATGCATTCATTCTGAAGCTCCAATAGTAGTACATGGACCATTTGGACACAAGAGTTGGCTTGTTTTTGCCCCATGTGTTTTCAGTATGATTGGGATCATTGCAAGTCAAGTGAGTGGGTGGATACATGGGTTCCATAGTATCTGACTCCTTTATCTTTGACACTCTCTATAAGAAATGATGACATGGACACTTCAATTGACTATGACCATCTTTCGAATCTTCTGAAGCCAGGAGATGTTTTTGCATTGGTTGCACTGCAGGGGAATGATGAGAGTTTAGATTATTGGTTAGCACATTGTGTACAAGGTAAACAGAAGCTTGTACAACCAATGACAGATGGTGATGGGTTCACATATCCTACTAGTTTAGTTGTTGTTGTGGGAACATGGTTGCGAACATACATGATTAGAAAGAATGGAGTTCCCGCATTTGAAGACTATGAGAAGCACAAAACTATTCTCATGTATTCACACCTTGTTATAGCAACAAATATCAAGTTGCCAAAGCATCAAGGAAGACCAAAGATAAAAGAACTTTGGACTATTACTACTGCTAATCATGAAGCACTATTGGAGACCCTAAAGCAAAGAGATGACCCTTCAGGAACACTTGACTAGGTAATAAGTTAACTTAGTGCATTGTTTTCTAAGTTCGTTAAGCTTAATTTCAATACATTAATTTGACCTTTCTTAGATTGTATTTTGAGTCAATAAACTTGGTTTTGTATGTGGATTGTAACTTGTATAGGAGCACCTATGAAGACGCCTACGGTCACCATGGATCCAATCAAAGATAGAAGGACAAAAGGATCCTTAATAGTTATTTAAGATCTTTTGAAGCCTATAATGGAAATTTGTAACAATCAATTTGATTTAAAAGTTAAATGTCCTAAAACTCTTCATAAGGACTTATGACCAAAATCATGTATGGGTGGCCAATAGTGCCAAGAAGAGATCTTACATGGCATATACTTATGTCATTTGCATGGTTTGAATTCTTACATGTTTGATTGTTGTTTCTAATGCTTTAAGGATATTATTTTTTATCATTTCAAACAATCTATAAAAGTTAAACCTCAAACATAATAAGCTCCACAATTCAAATTTCACAAGCTTAATCATGATTAATTTCACAGTTCAAATTTCAAACATACCACTAACAGTCAGTTGAAAGTGGCTCGTATCTCAGACCTCATGAGAGGTATCAAAAAATCATTAGGTGCTATGGGATCCTATTTTTGAGGTCTACAATAACCTCTCTCGGTTTTGGGCAATTCGACTTCGTTTGCATTTGGCAAGGCGATCTCAGTCGATGCCAAAACTTGCAGTGAGGGTCAGTTGAAAGTGGCTCAACAATGTATCTTTCAAACCATCTAACCTGGCATCGAACCATGTGCTCCATTAGCTCTGGTTGCCTGGGTAAACGCCAGTGACAACCCCGTTCTACCCATAGAGTCACCGGAATGCTCGCGAACACACTCGACCCAAGTGACCCCAAGGTACACTAAGCACGATTGGGCAGCGATCTTTCGGGGCTTGTATCTCGAACCTTGTGAGAGGTATCAACAAATCGTGAGGTGCTATAGGATTTTTTTTTCGAGGTCTACAATAACCTCTCTCATTTTTAGGTGATTTGACTTTGTTTGCATTTGGCAAAGCGATCTCAGTCGATGCCAAAACTTGTAGTGAGGGTCAGTTGAAAGTGGCTCAGCAGCGTATCTTTCAAACTGTCTGACCTGGCATCAAACCGTCTACTCCATCAGCTCCATTTGGCTGGGTAAACGCTAGTGACAACCTCATTCTGCCCATAGAGTCACCAGAACGCTCGTGACCACGCTTGACCCAAGTGACCCCAAGGTGCACTAAGCACGATTGGGCAGTGATCTTCTGGGGCTTGTATCTCAGACCTCATGAGAGGTATTGACAAACTATCAGGTGCTACAAGATCATATTTTTGAGGTCTACAATAACCTCTCTCATTTTTGGGTGATTCAACTTTGTTTGCATTTGGCAAGGCGATCTCAGTCGATGCCAAAACTTGCAGTGAGGGTTAGTTGAAAGTGGCTCAGCAGCGTATCTTTCAAACCATCTGACCTAGCATCGAACCATCTACTCCATTGACTTTGATTGGCTGATTAAACTCTAGTGACAACCCCGTTCTACCCACAGAGTCATCGGAATGCTCGCAACCATGCTCGACCCAAGTGACCCCAAGGTGCACTAATTACGAATGGGTAGTGATCTTCTAGGGCTCGTATCTCAGACCTCATGAGAGGTATCAAAAAATCATTAGGTGCTATGAGATCATGTTTTTGAGGTCTAAAATAACCTCTCTCAGTTTTGGGTGATTCAACTTCATTTGCATTTGGCAAGGCGATCTCAATCGATGCCAAAACTTGCAGTGAGGGTCAGTTGAAAGTGGGTCAGCAGCGTATCTTTCAAACCGTCTGACCTGGCATCAAACCATCTACTCCATCAGCTTTGGTTAGCCGGGTAAACACCAGTGACAACCCCATTCAACCCACACATTCATCAGAACGCTCATGACCATGCTTGACCCAAGTGACCCCAAGGTGCACTAAGCACGATTGGGCAGCGATCTTCTAGGGCTCATATCTTGGACCTCGTGAGAGGTATTGACAAACTGTTAGGTGCTATGGGATCATGTTTTTGAGGTCTACAATAACCTCTCTCATTTTTGGGTGATTCGACTTCGTTTGCATTTGGCAAGGTGATCTCAGTCGATGCCAAAACTTGCAGTGAGGGTCAGTTGAAAGTTGCTCAGCAGCGTATCTTTCAAACCATCCAACTTGGAATCAAACCACCTGCTCCATCAACTTTGGTTGGCTGGGTAAATGCCAGTGACAACCCCGTTCTACCCACAGAGTCACCAGAATGCTCGCAACCACACTTGACCCAAGTGACCCCAAGGTGCACTAAGCATGATTGGGTAGCAATCTTTTGGGGCTTGTATCTCAGACCTCATGAGAGGTATTGACAAACTATTAGGTGCTACAAGATCATGTTTTCAAGGTCTACAATAACCTCTCTCAGTTTTGGGTGATTCAACTTCATTTGCATTTGGCAAGGCGATCTCAATCGATGCCAAAACTTGCAGTGAGGGTCAGTTGAAAGTGGCTCAGTAGCGTATCTTTCAAACCGTCTGACCTGGCATCAAACCATCTACTCCATCAGCTCTAGTTGGCTGGGTAAATGCTAGTGACAACCCTGTTCTACCCACAGAGTCACCGGAATGCTCGCGACCACGCTCAACCCAAGTGACCCCAAGGTGCACTAAGCACGATTGGGCCGCGATCTTCTGGGGCTCGTATCTCAGACCTCGTGAGAGGTATCAACAAACTATCAAGTGCAACAAGATTTTGTTTTTGAGGTCTACAATAACCTCTCTCAGTTTTGGGCGATTTGACTTTGTTTGCATTTGGCAAGGCAATCTCAGTCGATGCCAAAACTTGTAGTGAGGGTCAGTTGAAAGTGGCTCAGCAGCATATCTTTCAAACCATCTGACTTGGCATCAAACCATCTGCTCCATCAGCTCTAGTTGGCTAGGTAAATGCCAAGGAAAACCCCGTTATACCCACAAAGTCACCGGAATGCTCACGACCACGCTTGACCCAAGTGACCTCAAGGTGCACTAAGCACGATTGGGCAGCAATCTTTTGGGGCTCATATCTCAGACCTCGTGAGAGTTATCAACAAACCATTAGGTGCTACGAGATCATGTTTTCAAGGTCTACAATAACCTCTCTCAGTTTTGGGCGATTCGACTTCGTTTGCATTTGGCAAGGCGATCTCAGTCGATGCCAAAACTTGCAGTGATGGTCAGTTGAAAGTGGCTCAACAATGTATCTTTCAAACCGTCTGACCTGGCATCAAACCGTCTACTCCATCAGCTTTGATTGGCTAGGTAAACACCAGTGACAACCTCATTCTGCCCATAGAGTCACCAGAATGCTCCCAACCACGCTCGACCTAAGTTACCCCAAGGTGCACTAAGCATGATTGGGCAGCAATCTTATGGGGCTCATATCTCGGACCTCGTGAGAGGTATCAACAAACTATTAGTGCTATGGGATCATTTTTTTGAGGTCTATAATAACCTCTCTTAGTTTTGGGCGATTCAACTTTGTTTGCATTTGGCAAGGTGATCTCAGTCTATGCCAAAACTTGCAGTGAGGGTCAATTGAAAGTGGCTCAGTAGCATATCTTTCAAACCATCTGACTTGGCATCAAATCATCTACTCCATCGGCTTCAGTTGGCCAAGTAAACACTAGTGACAACCTCATTCCATTCTGCAATCGTTTGAAATGGAGGAAATAAATGAAATTAGCCAACAGAGTACGAAGGAAGTCATTATACCTTGTTTCCCCGTCACAATGAAAGTGAAATATTTTACAATACATTAATCCAATTTGGTATCAAGACTATGCCTATTATTGTAGGACCATTGACATACTTGTTATCCAAGCCTGCAAAGGGAGTTGTCAAAATATTGGATCTCCTCTTTCTCCTCGATACAATTCTTCTTGTCTACAAAGAGGTTGGGTGGATATATGGTTCAGTTACAAAGGACATTTTGACTACTTTCAAAATGCATTGTCATGGATGGCATTCTATATATTGTGTGCCCCCTACGCTAGCTTTCACGGGGTCTACTCCAATTAACCTTTCAAATCAACTTAATCAAGTTCTACATTGGGCTCGTGGATCAGTAGAAATTTTTCTGAGCAGACATTGTCCTATTTGGTATGGTTATGAAGGTAGACTGAAATGGTTGGAGAGGCTATCAATGCCACTATCTATCCAAGGACATGCCATCATCCTCAGGGTTGGTTATAATTTTAACTATCGAGTCCCATAAAAACTGTGACTTGGAAGCATAGATAGTATATGTAAACTGTTCGACAGGATGCCTGCAAGCAGAGCACGGCATATGGAATTATAGATAGGAGTAGTAGAACTAGTAAAAGGTATCCAAAAATGAAGTTTCCAAAGCTTTGTTAGGTTAGATTGGTCAATGACAATGAGAATTGGTTTTGCACATCGACAGTATTGGCATTCAAGAACATGATAATCTATAATGCAATTTCAATATTAAGACATTATCATTTCCTAAGAATGCCCCAACACTGAATGTCAAGGAGGACCCGACATCTTCCCTGATGGACAGAACCTTTTTTCATGCTCGATTGTTAGATTCATAGAGGTTTGGGACTATATCAGTGAGAAACTTAAGAGCGATTTTCAATACCAAGTTGATGATGCCTTCATGATGCATGATAATGCAGTTCTTTGTGTTGACATCAGTCATGATTCAGAGATGTTGGCTTCAGGTTCACAGGGTGGGAAAATTGAGGAGGACATGCTCGCAATTGAATCCCAAAATACATATGTATAATGGCTTCGACAAAATGTTTCTTGGTGTCACTTGCATGAAGCGGTATGTTTGTGGCGAGCCAAAAATGACACGCTCTAGTTATAGCACCAAGCATCCAATCAAAACACAAAGGCATTAACACTTGTGTCACAATAAGATCCAGATGGCACTATTCTATAGGAATAGATCCATTTTGAAAGATGTAGAGTGCCAAGTAACATGGACTTTCATAGAAAATATTACTAAGGCACTCACAAAGGGAGACTTTAATGTATTCAAGAAAGAAGATGTGGATAGACACGTCCTCAAGAATTAGTTATTATAATAGGAAAGAAACTAACCGAAAGGGGAAAATAAGTAAGGCTCGTAGAGGAGATTTTGGGGGTTCCAAATTCTGCCTGACCTGAGAGACTTTGTGCCAGGGGAGGGATAGATTAGGATTTTTATTGTAATGCAGGGAAAGAGGGATTTTATTTTCAGATTATGATTAATGTATAGGAACAACAAAATCTTTGTTGTTTTGTTGTGTTCAAAGAAGGATATGTCAGCATATTAAAACTTTGATTTTAGATGCTCACTTTCTGACTGATATTCATCTTTGAATGATATTGGTTTCTTTTGAATGCGTATCTGTTACGTCTGATCATCAACATGATCATCTGTGGACTTTATGCTATAGTTTTTTGTGTATTTGGAAAGAACCATTCATCTTTCTCTCTTAGTTTCTTTCTGTAATGCATTGTTTAGGCAAATGAAATTTGTAGCGTTTACTATCCTTTTCTTTTCAATAAATTAGTCCCTTCGCGTCTATCTCATGTTTACGAATAGATGTTTGTAAGCCTTTATTGCTTTCAGGTTAAAAGCATTATCATTTACAGTTTAGTTGATTCATTGTAAATCCTGCACAGGGAGCTGTACCCAGATAATTCAAAGGGCACTTACACTTCTCAATAGCGAAGTGAACCAACTGTTGGTGTTGGTTGAGTCTTTTTGTTTGGGCTTTAAGGGACATTTTGTAAGTGTTTCTTTGGAAGACAAATCTATTCACCAACAAGAAGTTAAACCTCAAACATAATAAGTTCCATGAACAGGGTATTCCAGAGTAAAGAAAAACAAATGTAACTTCAACAAGATATAATTTAAATCATAATGATAATCATAGTCAAGATATAACTTCACCATTCAATTCCATAAACATGAATAATAAATATGTATATACAAAAGATGACATGGATATAACATATAAATGAACATGTTCTATATATGTATCAAATGTATCAAAAGTATGTCCATATATAAATATGGCACATGCCATTTCAAAATGTCTACAAAATCAATGTTTTAAGGTGTACAATGTGGCATATATGCCATCTCAAAATGTGCCAAGTGTCATCTCTAAATGACCACAAAACTAAAACTGCATCCTATGTTGTAGGGGGATCATCAAAATGTAGCCTCTTTGAAGAAGTGTTGGGCTTTGATTGATCCTGCATAAAAAATGAGTTCAAACCAAAGTTAGATTGCTTACTTTATATGATTTGTACATATATATATATATATATATATATATATATATATATATATATATATATATATATATATATATATATATATATATATATATATATATATATATATATATATATATATATATATATATATATATATATATAATTCATAATTTTCAAAAACTAATTTAATTAAAATTATAACTCAATACAAATAAATTTGTACCTGGTCTCTCAATCGCCTACCACGATCAGGTGTCCTAGCATAAGTCCTGGGTAGCGAAGGGACCATGCCAATAATACCAACTCTGACCTATAAATATATATTTGCAATAATGAGATTAGTGGAGTGGTGCAACATAGAGTAATAAATCTACAAAATAGGATGATAGCATAATAAAATTACAGATTGATTGATCTAAAATTAAAACTTACATCTGGCGATCCCTCCTCTGGAATAGTGGGCTGGGTCAACAAAGAAATGAAAGATTCTTGTGGGCCCTCCCTCATAGTTGTAGTAACCTATGAGAGTAAAAAGATTGTCAATTATATATCAATGTACTTCATCATAACAACCCTAGTTACAAAATACAAATAACAATATGTAAAATTCTATTGGACTATCACTCCGAATCGAGACGCCTGTAACCCTACGCCGCCGAACCGATGTCGGGACATCATCAATAGCCACACCCTATACAATAAAGTGCAAGTAAAATATTTATTACTACACACAAGTGGCATACATATGCATGCATAATTAATCTTAAATAATTAACTACCTTTCCTTTGTCAACACCTGATGAAGGAACCCCCTCACTCCCCCCATTGACATCGGCTATAGCCTGTAAGAACACAATAAGATGACAATATATATTAGTAAATGTATGAATTTTATTACTCTAATTGATAAAGATTTAAGCATGTACACCAAATGATATAAAAAAAAACTAATGGGTACATAATTTATAATATACCGTATAGTCATCAAGGCCAAATGAAATGGCCAAAGTGTGGACTCATCCACCTGTCTCACCTCCTCTTGTGTCATCGACTGAACATAAATGGAAAAAATATATATACATAAGTGCATGCAATCATTAAAACTAATCTAAATAAATAAATTATTTTTAAATTAAATAAGTCATGTGACAAATTTATTTATAATGTTTACTCTTACCGTATCAACAGGAGTCAATGGCTCTACATGCACCTCCTGAGCACTCTCATGAGATGTAGATGCTCCATGAGGTGTTGCAGCCTCTGCAACAGCCTCTCCTATACCCCCCTCATCAATATCATGAAACTGATATATATCAGAACCAGTAAGCAATCTAAGGCACATATGCCTTCACATAATGCACATATGGGGCTCACATACATGTGAACTCTGATGAGATGTCAATGGACCAGCAACATCCATAGGAGGCAACACTGACCTAGTCTGTGTGATCAACTGATCACTCAGTAAATGAATGGCCCTAATAGTCTATTCAGCACCCTCTCCAATGATATCAGGATGCTGCACTGGAGGAGGGGGTGCGACATCAATGGGGGGGACAAAGGTAGTGGCCTTTCAGCGCTGGGAAGATGGCCTAGTCTGAGGAGCTCCTCTGCCTACACCCATGTTGGGCCTCATACTCCAATAATCAACATGGTGACCAAGCACAAACTCAGCATATAATTTTTTAAGGAAATAAAATGGGACCTCCAAATTTCTATGTGGTGGTTTATCAAAAACCATCCACCAGCGATCCCAAAAGTTTGTGCACATTGCTTCATTTGTGCACCATTTTATTGATAATTTGGGCTTTTTGGGGTCAACTAGTATTCCAATTTTAGGATCGACAAAAAGGGTGGCTATATCTTCCTTACTTATATTAATGGTCGCAATCCCATCATGGTCAAGCCTGTCATCAAATTGGGCGTGCATATCATCATGCCAATGAAGAGCAGCATTATGTTGCTGTGTGAGTGTGTCAATATTTCCAACAATTGTATTTAGTGTGGCAAGCATGGGACCTAATGTAGGTATATTTTGATACGTGTTTTGGAAACCTCGTATTGTGTTCAAATTTTCTTCTATCAAATCTTGTAAAGATTTAGGGTTTAGATATGGGGGATTGTTTTCAGGATTGTTATTTGGAGGGTTATTTTCTTCATTGTTGTCAGCCATGCCTGATTAAATAAAAAACAAATCTAAATTTCAAATATTATTACAAATATAAATACAAAACCCTATTTTAAAAAAAAATGCTACATTTGGAATGAAAATGAAATAAATTAATAAAAATATACAAATAACTACTTACCAAATATGCTCGGAGTTGAATTTGTTGTTTCCAATATCAGGTACCCCAAAATATATCGGGTATCAGAAAATCACGGATAGAAACTTGAAAAAAATCACGCAAGGAAATGAAGAAAAGGGCTCGCGAGTGTCGGATTTATGCCACAGTTATCGGGTACTCGATATTTTTGGGTGCCCGATTAGGCCTATGCTTTGGTGGCAGGTTTTCCCAGGTGTACTGACACCCAGGCCTACTAAAAAGTCAACAAGCACTTTCATGTGCTTTTGGATGAGTAAAAAGTGAATATTTTTCACATCACCACTTTTTGGCCCCTCATCTTCTTGCACATACCCAGTTTGTTTATACGAATATAGCATCACACGTTTATACCTTATTGTAATTATGTTTTTCATTGCTATTCTATCAGTCGTGTATAGAAATATGCGTTCCCATTCTGTTAGCCGTGTATAGAAATGTACGTTGCTATTTTGTCAGCCATAAGTGTATTATTGTTTTATGTCATCCGATTATAGAAGTATAACATGAATTCATTTGTCTGTCATAAAACAATATGTGTGAGATTTATGCCATAAAACAATGTGTGCGGGTTAGGGTTAGGCAGAAATTAGATGATTTAATATTTGTACAAGTAGAACATAGTACAACATTGAGTTTATTTATACAAGTATAACATTTAAGTATAAGTGACGATACTTTAATTTCTTATACTTTAACTACTTGCATCTGTAAGAGTCTGGAGAATCCATAGCATTTTCATTTATCTACCTTTATAATCAGATTTTGATCTCTCATGTTTTGATTAGGGTTTGCAATCTGTCATTTCTAATCTGTCATTCCTAACTTATTATTTGTAATTTGTCATTGTTTATTTAATCCTGAATTAGTATTATTATGATCCCGTGTGTGGATTAGGGTTTGTATATAATCCCAAGTTAGTAGTTTGTTTATACGAATATAGCATCAGATGTTTATACCTTATTGTAATTCTATCCGCCGTTGCTATTCTGTCAGTCATGTATAGAAATATACATTCCCATTCTGTCAGCCCTGTATAGAAATGTACGTTGCTATTCTGTCAGCCATAAGTGTATTATTGTTTTATGCCATCCAATTATAGAAGTATAACATGAATTTATTTTTCTATCATAAAATAATACGCGCGGGATTTATGCCATAAAACAATGCACGCGGGTTAGGGTTGGGCAGAAATTAGATGATTTAATATTTGTACAAGTAGAACATAGTACAACATTGAGTTTATTTATACAAGTATAACATTTAAGTATAAGTGACGATACTTTAATTGTATACGAAAGGCATTCAGTTCTGCATGTGCCTACTTGGGGGTCGGGGCCCGGAGTGGCTAGTACTAGGACAACCCAAGGAGTGAGGGCTATGTAATGACACTCACTTAGGTTGTTTCTTATATTTTCTACCAAGCCTTAGAACCTTTGGGAAAAGATTTATACTTTGATCTTCTTTCTATTTTCTATTTGGGAAAGGTTACCCAACCCTAGGTATGGCTTAGTTATCCTTTCTTTGTGGACCTTGATGTTTATCTCCTAGCACGAGGGAGTGGGCCTTTTGGTATCCACGTGTTTGGGTGGTAAATATTTTATCGAGGTATCTTTTGCGGATGCAGTGCTTATGGATTCATGCTTCCATAGTGTTCCAATTTTGAAGAATGAAGACTTGTATTTATCTTTCATGATGTAAATTTATTGTTACCTCCCAAGAGGAGATGAATGTAATGTAATTATTAATGTATTTCAAAATGATGTATTTGGAATGGGTAGACTTAGGGAAAAATGAAAAAGGGAAAACACAAACTTTATGTATATGATGTATGTTGAGAAGAAAAGGATTTTGTAACATTCCAAGTAAAGTAGTATGTTTCTCATTATTGTTGATTAAGTGAAAAGCTATTGAAAAAAAAATGTAACATTTGTTTGTAGCAAATGATTTAGATGATTCTATTTTCTTTAGAAGTTATATTGCTGATAAAGGTTCCTTAGGAATATAGATGGTTTTAAATGGAAAAATGAAATGAAAGTACTTTGTATTTCTTAATAAAGAATCTTATAATGATATGATGTAGTTTGCTTTGAGAAGTAAATCTTGTTGTTAGTTTACTTAATGGAATTAAATGAATTATTCATAAAATAGTAGGGAACCTTGGGAGGAACCTAAGTTTAAGTTTTGTTCACATAATTCTTTTAAAAAATTCAAAAATTTTCATAAATCCTTACTTAGGTTTTCTTTTACAAAGAGAATCTTTGTTCTCTTCCTCGGTTCCCTTGCAGGGCATGACACTCAGCTCCATTTCTGTCATTTTAATCCCTTTCTTATAGCATAGCCTCTTTTCCTTTTATTTTGATATCATGGCATTACATAGATATGTCGATGAGTTTAGACCATTAAATCTTCATGTCCATTTCTCAAGCTCTGCTCTGGAAGTGCCTTTCGAAGGTAATATTACTGATGAAGCCATTGCTTCCATGTTTATTATTCACTTCTCAAAATGTGCTCGAGGTATTCAGAGAATGATTGGGGATTTGGTTTTGTCTCCGGGCTTTAAAAGAATTATTTTTCCATCTCAAGTTGTTTCGGTCTTCTGCTCTAACATTTTGGATTTATCTCAATCTTGGACTTTGTTGATTTCCATTGCAAATTGGTCTATTTTACCACATTTCATTCAAGAAAATGGTTTTCTTTTAGCAGTTCAGAAGTATAACTTTTGGTTAGAAGATGCTCATATCGGAGGTGTATTCCCAATTCAGACAAGTATATTATGTGGATTGTTGCTATTAAAGATTGTATCACCTCTTCGTCCATTATGCCTCTTGATCATCTTCTTAACATTACTCCTTTTGATGTGGGTCATAGAGGAAAGGCGTTTACAAAAATGTATGCTCTGTTTGGTTTATTGACACATGCTTGTACCTCAAATTTGGGTTTGGTTCCTCCTATGATGAATGATAATCCACTTGGCAGTAATTTAGGTTCTTTACCAGTCCCTGGTATTTCTTCAGTTCCATTGTCAGTTGGATCATGTTCTTCCCCTGCTCGTGTCCTGGATTCACCTCCTTCTGCTCGCGCTTTGGTGTCACCTCATGTATCTTTGGGTTTGGGAGATCCACTTATCTCTCAAGATGACCATCTTTGGAGCTCTTTGTTCTTATCTCCACCCTCACAATTTGGTTGTGGTAGTTATGTTCTATGATGTTTTAAGATGCTTTGTTGTATAAGTCTCTTTTTGTCTCCGCCAAAATCCTTTTGTGCAGGTTTTCTTGGTGGAGTTTTGCTTTCATAGGGGTGTTCATTACTATGTTTACTGGAGCGGCCTCTCTATCAGGTTTATAATGTACATGAGATGATAGGATGAATCTTCACTTGGTTTCATACCCGCTTTCACAGGGGTCCACTTCATTGTAAAGGGGTTTTAGGGGATTGGAATTGTAATTTGGCATCCTTATTGGTCATGGTTTCATCAGGTAGTCTTAGAAATGATTATTTTGAACTTGTTGTAATGTAGAGACAAAGAGCTAATGCAAGATTCATTATGTTAATTTTGTTACTGTAATCATTTGGCATTGTCTTTTGGTTTTTGTAGAGTAGATTGGATTCACTAGTTTAGGTGTGTGTGAGTTTTCATTTCATAGTTTGTAAATACTTTTGTTTTGCCAGTTTTCTGTCCTGAATATTCTTATGTATTATGTAATGTGTAATATTCTAGAGGATTTGAATAATGTTACATGATAGTCATCAATATCTCTTACTCTATTCTAACTTGTATGTGAGCAGTGCCTTCCAGTAACTATTGATGTTTCTTGATGTGTTTAGGGATCATCTTGTCCTTAAATATTTTGTGTCAGTTACAAATTGTCCATAGAAACATAGTAATCACATTAGATATAATAAATTTTAGTAGAGATAACATTATATTATTCATGTCAAATGATCATAATCCAAGCACCATACATCTATCAAAGGTTAACTATGAACAATAACTTGGTCATCCCTTTCAACTTCAACCCAAATCATAAATCATTTCTATAAAGTGAGGTAATGGCCCATTCACATATCCATCTTAATGGCCATTAGTAACTTAATAAAAGATAGATGACACATATCATTATAATGCAAGAATCATAGCCTAAAAGTTCCCTTAAATGGAATACACAATACGAAACTCATCATTTGGAGTTTGGTGAATAATAGCCTAAAGGTTCATCATTTGGAATCATAGCTTAAAAGTTCACTTAAATGGAATTCAACTCTATTGACAATTCATAGGAAAACCAAAACACAAACTTGGTCTTATCACACCCAAAATTCAGAGCTCTCCTCTTAGACAGGGTATTCATCAATTAATTATGGCCACTGTTTTAATCTTTCTCACCAAGTTTCCCAAAGGACCAATAGGGATAGTAAGGTAGTCTTGGTTCTAATAGTTGGGTAGTAAGTCTCCCAAATGGATCGGTTATGAATCTCCTCCAAACTCCCAATATTCACCAATCTTCTCCAAAGGGTAGGAGGCCTAAATGGTTGGTTTAGTAAAGGAGGTGCAACTTAGACATGGTCTCTGGCCAATCTAACTATAGGAACATTTAGAGGAACTTGAAACAAGTCCAAACCTCCAATATTAGCCTCTAACTCAAAGCCCATCAAAAGTTATGGGATCTACAACTTCTGGTTATCCCACTCTACCAGTCACATAGAGATGCCTAGATTTGAATTATGTTACATGATAGTCATTAATATCTCTTCCTCTATTCTAACTTGTATAGGGATCATCTTGTCCTTAAATATTTTTTGTCAGTTACAAATTGTCCATAGCAACATAGTAATCACGTTAGATATAATAAATTTTAGTAGATATAACATCATATCATTCATGTCAAATGATCATAATCCAAGCACCATGCATCTATCAAAGGTTAACTATGAACAAAAACTTGGTCATCCCTTTCAACTTCATCCCAAATCGTAAATCATTTCTATAAAGTGAGGTAATGGCCCATTCACATATCCATCTTAATGGCCATTAGTAACTTAATAAAAGATAGATGACACAAATCATTATAATGCAAGAATCATATCCTAAAAGTTCACTTAAATGGAATACACAATACAAAACACATCATTTGGAGTTTGGTGAATAATAGCCTAAAGGTTCATCATTTGGAATCATAGCTTAAAAGTTCACTTAAATGGAATTCAACTCTATTGACATTTCATAGGGAAATCAAAACACAAATTTGGTCTTATCACACCCATAATTCAGAACTGTCCTCTTAGACAGGGTATTCACTAGTTAATTTTGCCCACTGTTTTAATCTTTCTCACCAAGTTTCCCAAAGGACCAATAGGGATAGTAAGGTAGTCTTGGTTCTAATAGTTGGGCAGTAAGTCTCCCAAATGGATCGGTTCTAAATCTCCTCCAAACTCCCCATATTCACAAATCTTCTCCAAAGGGTAAGAGACCTAAATGGTTGGTTTAGTGAAGGAGGTGCAACTTAGACATTGATGAAGGGTGCTCCCCTTAGTACCACAAACACATAATAGAAAAATAGAAACAAAAACAATTTGCAAGAATAGAAAATGGGCTTCTTATTATCTCCATAAGTGTGGAATTCCAAATTTTAGAATTACAATATGCAAAGCCACATGGGCATTCCCTTTACAATATTCTGCAGGACAAAGCCTTGAATTATTACCCAGATCTACCCAGAACTCCCCTAGACAACACTACGGGCCTTCTTTATATAGGCAATTTCCACCTCCTGAGAAGGTTTTAGAAATTTAGCCCATAGGGCCGACCAAACTTAGAATTATTTTATTTTACAATTTATTACATCAAAGTCAGCTCAAAATAACTTTTGAAACATGAACAAAAATTTGTAAGGAAAATTATTTTCTGCCATTTCAGGTGGCCCAACTTCCGAAGACCATAAGTCATCACCAGGTTACCCAATTGACTATTATAACCCCATTTCAGAAAGGGCACGAGGAGCTCTACAACACTTGAATTAAGAAAGCTTCATTCAGCTGAAAATTTGACCTCATCCGGGGTCTCTAAAGCCTTCAAAATTGAGTTCAAAGTTTCTATACCCTGCTACCAATACTGAAAATCTTCAATATCTTCGAAACTAGACCTGATCTAGCCATGAAACTTTACTGGTAGGCCGATATGACTGAGATTAACCTCCACGTGTGAAATCAGAACATTCTGAGATCGTATGACCAACTTACTAAAAATAGCAAGTTTCCATAAATAGCAGCTCTACACAAGATAGCCCTTATTGAAAAGAAACTAGAAATATTTTTGGGTGATGCAAGATTGCTCTTACACCTAGGATGCTCCTACATCAGACATAATGCATGCAATGTCATAGACTCTTTATTTAATACAACATGATTCAAGACTCTTTATTCTTACTGTTTTGAAATTTGGTTCATATAAAATAAAACATTCACATTCCATGAAAGAGAACACAAAACCCAATTTCTATAAACATTAATTTTCTTCCACAAAGCTGATACCAAGGACTATCTATTAACTAACCATAATAGAGACTTTCGAAACTGGTTTACACCAGCATTTGCATAGATCTTCGAAAAAATTTCAAATAATATCATTTTCGAACATTCCACCATTAACGTGACCATTCAAGAATAAATGAAAACAAAGAATTAAAAATGTGAAAGTGAAGAATAGAGAATTCACTTCTTTCTTTTCTTATTCTTTACTCCATTACATCTTTTCTTCTCTGTATTGATACTCACCATTCAATCCTAATCTACTCATTGTTCTTGGGTTCTAAATTGCATATCTATAAAGAACTAACCTGGTAACTAACATAGAACTAACTTTTAACTGCCCACACCCGACTCATTCTACTTCCTCTAACAGATCTCAACACTGATTAGAGTAAGTTCTAATCACATTAAACAAACTAGCAAAGTATCATGGAGTTGACAACGTCAACTTCACGATGATACAAAACATTTATTAAATCAAAATACTAACATCTACCCGATTTACAACAATCATAACAAATACTTAAGACTTTACCTGATCGATTACATCCATATTGACATTAAATGAAAAAAATAAACATTTATAATGCATGTAATAGCCTAAAGGTTCATCATTTGGAATCATAGCTTAAAATTTCACTTAAATAAATGGAATTCAACTCTATTGACATTTCATAGGGAAGCCAAAACACAAACTTGGTCTTATCACACCCAAAATTCAGAATTGTCCTCTTAGACAAGGTATTAACCAGTTAATTCTAGCCACTGTTTTAATCTTTCTCACCAAGTTTCCCAAAGGACCAATAGGGATAGTAAGGTAGTCTTGGTTCTAATAGTTTGGTAGTAAGTCTCCCAAATGGATTGGTTTTGAATCTCCTCCAAACTCCCAATATTCACCAATCTTCTCCAAAGGGTAGGAGGCCTAAATGGTTGGTTTAGTGAAGGAGGTGCAACTTAGACATGGTCTCTGGCCAATCTAACTATAGGAACATTTAGAGGAACTTGAAACAAGTCCAAACCTCCAATATTAGCCTCTAACTCAAAGCCCATCAAAAGTTATGGGATCTACAACTTCTGGTTATCCCACTCTGCCAGTCACATAGAGATGCCCAGCTAGGTTTTTAGTCCTATCTCCTTGGAATCACCACCATTCGGTCAGAAACTAATTGCAAAAGAAAATAGACCTTCATATCTCTCGTTTAAACCTAGATTTAGAATTTTCCCATGGTTGAATCGAGAGATGCGATTTAACAAAGTTAACAACCCTAGTTTATGTGTAAAAATAATCTGTTATTGACTGTCACCTAATTTATCTTCAATTTCTCAACCAAATAACCTCAAATTTGATGCAACAAGAAGCTAAGACATCTAAAAAACTTCCTATGAAGTTATTTTTTCTATACTAATCCGCACGGGGTCAAGAGAAATCAAACACCACTCAAAAAATGTTAAAAATCATATTTTTTTCCAAGAGAAATAAACTAAAAGAGCTCAAATCGAATATTTTGGGCACTAATGGTGATTCCCACAAAACTAATAATCTAGACTTCCTCTAAGTCTTCCAATGCCATTATCCACTGAATGTTCAAAGATACAGTCAAACAACCGCACTTATTTTTCCAATGGTTTTAATAAGCATTTGTAAGGCTAGGGTTAAGAGATGAAACCAATGAAGATGATTGATCCAAAAAACTAGGGTTAAGCACTGATGATTGAATTCCGATGTCGATAGATGCCCTCCTTCTCTCCTTCACCTCTCCTTTACGTGTGAAGTAATTGCAAGGTTAGGGTTATAAAATGAAACCGTGTATTTTTTTTAAAGCTATATTTCTATGTTTGTCAGAATTATGACCACCTATCGTGGTCGTAATTCTGATGAACACGGGAATAGATTAAATAAAAATCAAATTTTTCCTTCTATAAACCGACCAAGGAAAATCATTTAAATGTTTGGTCAGAAATGTTGGTCTAAAAAGTGGGTCAAATGTACTAGTGAGTGATCCTGGATATAGATGCGAGCGATGTGGCTAGGTAGGGTTCTGGCCCTGGTAAACATACTCGGACCAGCATGAAGATGTCGGTTGTGAATACTTCTTTGGATCTCCTTGACATCAAATCTTTTATGTAAAATGTCTGAGCTCAAGGAGGATATGGTAGCTTCCATAATGGAGCTAGCTCTGTTGTTTTTGTTGGTTCTTAGCATAGTTTCGTCTTGGGTCTATTTTTGAATATCTTTATGTAACTTCTTGTATTGGGGTTTCGAGTCCCCTCAAAACTTGTTTTTGCTCTTAATAAAAAACTAAAAGATTGGTGATATGACTTGAAAGGATCTAATAATTATGATGTGTCATTGGTGAATTAATTTAGATTTTTGCAATAACTTATAAAATTTAGGTGAATTTAATTGAGTGATGTATTGGATATTATGACAAAATTTCTTGTTAAGATAAAATAGATGCTTGTTGATTTAAAAAGGGTAAAATAAAAATTTGAAACTTGAACTATTAGTCAAATTTTGATTCCCACATTTTAACTATTAGTCAATAAGCCTATATTCACTAAATCACGTTCTAAAAGTACTAAGACTTTATCTAAGAAAATTGTCTCCCATGATGTACACAAGACCATCATATTCATCAAACCCATAAATGAATTTTATGCCATTTAGAATAAAGAACACAAATAGCATGTTGTAAAACAATCATAACAAATTATTGATAGTCTATTACATGTTGGAAATCACTAGCAACAAAACACTAATCACCCAAAAGATATTATAAAATGCCTCCATCTTATTATAAGTAAATTTATACCATGTCTAATTGTGACTTTCTCCCCTATTTAAACATCTAAAATAAATTTTAGATTACAATTCAAAACCCTTACAATTAATAAAAAATGGTTGATGATTATACCCAAGTGTCATTCAACTCCATTTATTAAAATATTTTAAATATTTTAAATCATATTTTAGAAAAAATGAAAAGTAGTAAAACAAAATAATATCATGAATTTTTTTCATCAAAACAGACAATCAACATTTTTTAAAAACTTAAAAAATTTAAAACAATTTTAATTTTTAATTTTTTAAATAAAATAATTCTATTGAAAATATTTAAGGACGGAGATTACTTGTCTTTGATGTTTCCAATTATTAGGTTAATTAGGTAAGTGGTTCTAAATTTAAATAAAAACTTCTTTAATTAATTAATTTAATTATATAATAAAAAAACGCATGACCTATTTTAATTTTCTAAACATATTAATTTTTTATTGTTGAAAATATCATTCTAATATTTCACATTGCACCTGCAAAAGTTTGTAATACAGTCTCTTTATTGCAGAACTATTAGATTATTATGCAGATCAATATTTTGACCTCATCTATCAATCTTGTTATTTTGGAGGTACTAATGTCTAAGAAATAAAATATTATTTGTAAATGTTAATAGCAGCACACGTATTTGCATAGCGGTGACAATTGATCCCTAAAGATAGTCTATTCTTGCATTAAACAAATAACTGTGAAACCTCTTACCTGCAGGTGGGCAAGTTACAAGAAGCAAAATCAGAAAATAATACAGAAATGCCTAAAAAATCCAAATCGAAATCCGTAAAAGGGCATTGTAGCATTTGCGAGAAAGAGAATGAGGAAGATGTTGTTATACAGTGCAGTTATGAGAATTGTCGAAACAGATTCTACCATACAAGATGTATGAGGCGTGTTCCTCCTGCTACAGCAAAATGGGTTTGCCCATCTTGTCTCTGCAGAGGGTGCTTTGTTCTTAAGGATCATCAGCTTGCTGTTCTTTGTAATGGCTGTAATGATTGTTATCACATTTATTGTGTGAATCTACCTCTTGCAGAACCTCCAAAAGGTGATTGGTTTTGTCCATCTTATGAAGAAAGGCAAAAGCAGCAACACAGGTCAAGGAACAGAAACAGAGTACCCACAACTCCAAACAAGTCATAACGCTTCAAGTTCTGCTTGCTTTTTCAAAAAAGTTACAGTTATTGAAATTTTGGTATTTATGTATTAACAAGAAGAATTTCATAATTAAAGAAGTGTTGTATTTAGTAATATTCTAATTTAAAGAAAATATTTTCAGTTATTGAACAAGTGAGAAAATTCTAAATTTTTGAGAGAAAATAAAAAAGGGAAATATTTTTTATTATTAAGATTTTTAGTCTTTAATTGTGTGGTTGTAAATTTTTTTCTTAGAAACTTTCTTTAAAAATGAATGCATCAGATTCTATAGATTGAAACACACAATGCACTCTGTTTTTGTTCTGTTTGAATAAATTTTCACCTCTCTTTTATTTTCATAGAAACACGCAATACAAACACTATATAATTAATCAATCACTAAGTTATTCAGTGTAAGGATGGCCCAATTCCATAAAAAAAATCTGTCCATTTCTCAGACCTGAAAAACAAATTTGTCCCAAACTTGTAAGGAGCAGTTGAGAAGAAACAACATATAGCAGTTCTGCTTTTTCATCTTATAATGATGGCAGCATCTACATCCTTCCATTTTGAATCAACTTCTTTTTCATCTTATAATGCTAAGAGCATTCACACCTTTCTATTTTGAATATAATATTTTGAGCGAGATTAGATCTTTTATTGTTGTAGTTAATATTCTTTGGAAGAGATTTCATCTTCGGAAGTTTGAAAACCAAAAAGATTTTTCTAAAGAGACATATCAGAAATCATTAAATCAACATCCACACCTTTTTTGTTTTGAATATGATATTTCCAACAATCAGCAAAATTAGATCTTTTACTATTGTAACTAATCTTTTTTTGAAAGGATTTCTTCTCCTGAATGGCAAAAAGCCAGACAGGGTTTTACTGAAGAGAAAATCATAGATCATCATCAACATATCAAATCAAGGCTAAAACTTCAATATATAGTGTCTTAATGAGAAATTAGGGCAAGAATATATTAGAACATCTCACACACAATAAAATAATAACCTTTACCTTTTGATATTTCACTTGTTTTTCATAATTAGGATAATAATAGTCTAATGTTCCTTGTTAATTTTAGAAGATCTATTTTTATCTGATATGAAACCTATAAAATATTTCATAAAATGACGTTTCTTGCTTATAATGAGTAGGAAACGTATTTTTAAAAAACTTCTATTTAACTCCTGGGATGCACTAATGCATCCATGTTCTCATACACCATAATTTCACATTTTCTCATACATTCATTCTAGAAATTAAATAATCTTTCCTTTGAATTTTCTTTAAAAGAAAGCAAGTGTCTTTCATTAGGCTCAATTCTTTATAGAGAAGTAGTTTGAAGAGAATACCATTATCTTTTTATTAAAAGAAAGAATATCTTATATTAATAATATGTTCAATTCTTTATAAGATTAGGCAGGTGGAAGAGAAGATCGTCATCTCTCTATTGAAAGAAAGAGTATCTTCCATTAGGAATGGACCGAATATCAAAGAAAGAAAGGACTTTCACTTATTAAGAATAGACTCAATTCTTAATAAAAATAACCAGCTTAAATATCATCATTCTAATAAAAAAATGAATGAATATCTTATATAAAAAATGGGTTCAATTCTTTGTAGGAGTAGAAGTGGAGAGAATATCATCCTCTTTCTAATTAAAGGCTGGCAAACATAATTTGTAAATGAAGTAATTTGGTTAAAAGTAAATAGCAGTTGTTCTTTAACCACACGGGGTTTTGGACGTTTCAGGTGAAGAATAATTAATAGGCCGTTAATTTATTTACATGTTGCTATAAATTTGTTTGAATAAAAGCTAATTTATTCACAGGTTGCTGTGGAATATATGTCATGTCACCAACATGAACAAATTCATATTCTTTTAGCAGCAGTAAGAGATGTACACAGTAGCAGGTAAAGAGAAATAATGGCGACCGTCTGATAAGAATTTACAGCGACAATAAACGATGTAATGGCAAATCAAACTTCTCTCATACCCAGTAATATGCGAGTATAACAGAACAATGCTACACCCAATTTTTCATTTGAGTTCATTTTCTGACCAATTTTTTGTATAGACAAATAAAAATTTCATGAGCGCCTGCTATTACACTAAAAAAGAATCTAAACCAGAAAACTCACTACAAAACACCTCACCTTAACCAATTCAATTTGAAATTACAGAAATTTAAAAAATAGATTTTGATTTATGATTGCTTTGGGTGTTGTGGGGTGCGCCAGGCTTGTGCTGTAGTGCAATACAGAAGCGACGCTCGAAGACTCTGGCAGCAAGCTACCTGTATGAGACTTCCCCCTGAAGAAATTCTCAACAGCTCTTGATTAGATTTTAAATGTATCAGGCTCTGCCATTCAGACATTGAAATCACGCTCTAGTAAATAACATGTAACCTTGACAATAGGTCTATTTGCTTTCCTACTTCAATTGCTATAAACAAATGCAATGACACAGGGTTTGGTTTGATTCTTTGCAGCTTTTCCATTACACAAATCTATTGAGTTGTTCGCCAAAAGAGGGATTAGCAACAACATATCTCTCATAGTATAGAACTAAGAAATTCAATCAGGGTTTCAACAAGTTTTGGGACCTGAGTGTGAAACAGTGACACAAGACCAATCTCAGAAAACTATCTAACTTGATAAATAGACATTTGATTAATTTAAGATCCTTATGTTTTAGTTCAACCGTTTTGTGTGCAAATCAGATCTTGTTCATTGACAAGTCACTTCCAATGATGACAATGAAATCAAGGCAAACAAAAATTATTATCGTAATTGTTCTTGTTTCTGACAATGCTCTTTTTTAATCTTCTACAATTCATGCATGGTAACCCATGTCATGGTTATAAGATCTTTCCTAATTTATGTATCTTTGAATGTGCCTCCTTTAAAAACTATAACGAAAATGAATTACTGGCTGTGTTTTTCAATAGGATGAAAAACAAATACACATTTGACAGGGGACAATCATTGTTCATCTTTTACTGATAAAAATGTATCTTCCTGATTTCTTTTAGGAGGGTAACATGCATATTAAAATGTTGCAAATAGAGGATTTCTAGTTGGTTGCTGTAATGCAATCTATCTTTTGGGTTATCATTATTAAGTTGTCTCAATTTACTTATTTTGCATGTTTTTTAGAGTAGAGGTCAGAACAGTCAAGAACTTTACAGCTCTTGAAAGCATCAACTCAAAAAACTCAATAATTTAATAACTTTTTGAAAGCAGAAGCTCAAAGCAGTAAAGAATTCCACCATACAGCTATTGAAGAGCTTAAAATGCTCTTCAGATACTTACTTAGAAAAGAAAAATGTTTCTAAACATTGAAACATATTATTAAAAATCAAACAATATCTTTTTATATTTTAAAAAAACAAATACATGTCAATGGGTCCTTGGACTGCTGGTGAAGTTGAATGGCTCACAACGAGCCCACCAGGGATCAAGTCTTGCTGAGTGCAAGGTTCCGACATCATAAGGGATGAGGCTGGGATCGTGCCCCAGGCGAATTGCTTCGTGCCTCGCTGGGTTGCCTCGTAGGTTTGAACCGTCCAACAACAAAAAACAAATATGTTCTTGATTTTGTGCCTTCTATTTATACTATAAAAGTAAACATGTTACTAACACTATCTAAAATCTAATTTAGTGTTCTCTTTTCAAGTTTTTTAATGCCTTATTCCACACAGCTATACTATACACTACCTTAAGTCTAATTTAGTGTTCTCTTTTCAAGTTTTTTAATGTCTTATTCCACATAGCTATACTATATACACATATACACCCTCCTTGTTTCAACATTGGTAACTGTTGTTGTTTGAAATGGTTTCATATTTGCATCATCCAAGTTTATGTTTTTTCCCATTTAATCTACAATTGCATTTAAAAATAATTAGTAATAGAATTTTCTACTACTTCTATTTCAATCACAATATTCTAATCATACAACAAAACTATCCTTCATTTTTAACATTAGACAGGGACTTTAGCTCCATCAGAGCTCTTGTTCATTTAAGAAACCTAAGAGTCTATGTTTGACAAGAGTTTTATTTAATATCAGCATATACAGATGAGAGGTTTACATAGAGGACACGTGGAGTAACTTTTGCAGACATGCATTGGTAGAAATTAATTTCTTCCAACATGATATGCCCCATTTTTTTCCAGAGAGAAAAGCTAGGTGAGACAATTAAATTATGAACTTCCTTCCACCATTTTTAAATGAGGCCAATTAAACCCGGGTTATGAAGTCATATCTGTTCAAATTTAAAAATAACTATGACTCAATCTCTCAAAGGAGATAATTTCTAGCATGATCGAGTAATGGTGACACATCATGATTGTAAGGATATTTGATTTTAAATCAATTCTCTCCTCCATTCATTCTGCAAGAAAAGAAGTCTGTCCAATTGCTCTCCTATGTTGGTAAAGCCCATTCTTTGGTTAGTCCACGTGAATGTCTCATTATTTGGCAAAATGTCTCTTAGATTATTGGAATCAATGAAATCTCTAAAGTCCATCGCAATGTTTTTAGATCTTAGTCCACCACTTTTCTCTGATAGTGTAGAATTACATTATAATCTCATGTGAACAAAACCTGATCATTATCAAAATAAGAGGTGCATTCAATAGTCACATCCCAAACCTTCTTTTATTCTATCTTGACTGGCCCAAAAATATTGAACAGTGTGAAAACTAAACTTTACGCCACTAGCTTGACCTTCCCAACCTTTCAATATTTATAAACATCAATATCGATGATTCAAACCATAGTCAGGTTCCACATCAAACCAAGACCTCTTGCAACCCCTTTAGAGTCACTGAAGACACCATGCGATTTCATGTAGTACTTGAGAAATGATGAAGCTTTCTTATGTTTCAACTTTGTCTCTTGTAGCATTATTGTATTGACCAATGGTTTGTTAAGGTTGTGCTTCATCCCTCTTGTAAGGCCCAATATAGAAGAAGGAGGATCCTCAAGAGGTTGAGTAGGTATGGGTCGATTTGGGATCAACCAATGCCCCTAAATTTTATTGGGGCATGCCACCATCAACACCCTAGAATGATTTGAAGTCAAAATAATAGGGATTTAAACCCAACACAAACTCTACCTATAATGTCCTTTAAAAACAAAGAGGGGCCTCAAAATTGGTGTGTTGTAGATAATCAAATACCATCAACTATCACTCCCAAAAATTATCAAACACCTCAGGATGCCTACACCACCTAATAGATATTCACTTTTTGTCTGGTGGAATCGGTTCATTAATGATGGGGTCATAGAAGAATGTGGTTAAATTGGCTTTGCTAATTTTGAGGTTAAGAATATTGCTATAGGAGAGACCATTAGAATAAGTTTTCTTTGCTCCTCTCTCCATGAGTGGTAGCTATCTAGGTCCACATCAATAGACCCAACAATGTCTACAATGTTTTATACATCAAAGATGCAAAATATAAGTTAGATGAGGTGGCATGAATGGATCATTCTAGATGGCATGGATTTTTATCTATGATGGAATCTATGTTTTTGTTGAATGTGGCTCTCAAGTGAGCCTTATCATATCCAAGGGGTGGAGGTGGATATGGAGGATCTGGGTGTTGAGGTTGAGGGTGTTGATATAGTCATGGCTGAAGTTTTCTCAATGGAGACACTCCAACCATATAGCAAGAGTCAACACAGTGGAAACAACTAACTCAAAAACAAGAATAGACAATCAAGATGCTACGACAAGTATTCACATTATCACATAATCAAGTATTTACATAGCATTGGCCTCCCACGTGCAAATTACAAACTTTCGACATACATGCCTGATTACAAAAAAAATTTAGACCTAAACCCTAGTGTTAACCTCCTAAAGGTTATCCATCTTATTACTTCTCAGCCCCCTAAACAAAGATAATAAGTGATGCAAGAGCATCTTGGGTCTTTAAGCAATCTTGCATCAACCAAAAACATTTCCTGATTTCTATACCTATTTTCTGTTGTTTGCATTATAATCTTTGCATTTGATGGTTTCATGTTGTGTGAAGCTTAAATTATGTTGAGGACCTATTTTGGAACCTTCTCCTATGGTTGCACAAGGATTGGATAGACTGTTTCAAAGTTACAATTATTTTCCTTGCCGTTGGAACTGTATTTTCCTGCAGTTTTGGTGCTGATTGTGGGTCTTGGTGCTGATGATCCTTAATGATTCAGCCTGTACACCCTTAGGGAATTTAAGAGGACCTAAAGTAATATCTTTTCCCAAAAGGCACAATTCCTAATTCATTATGAGTCAAAAGTTATGACCATTTTTCTCGGGGACCTATTTTCTGCCAGTTTTCACATGAAACATAGAGTGTTTCTTCTTGCACGGTTCCGTGTCATCAAATGGGGTCTTGTGTAGTTAAAGGCATGATCTTGGGTCATGTTTGGACCTAAATTATAAGGTTCATCAATTGGTGATCACTCTTTCATTAATTTTGATTTAAATCTTCCAGACTGGACCTATAATATAATTAAATGCCTGACTGGCCGACTTGTGGCTTTGCTAGCTATATATTTAGAGCTTGGGTTGATTTTTAGGGTGGTGCTAGATGGTAAAAGGATAGTAGAAGAATTATCATAGAAGATGATATGCTCACAATTATTCTAATTGCATAATTCTCATTGTAAAAGGCTGAAATCCGGAAGGCCTCACAGTCGAGCATGTTGAAAGAAATAATATAAATTCTCTGTTGTTGCTGCCAGTTGCTTGTCTCATATCCATTGTCATTTCACTTGTTTCATGTGAATTATATACTATTTCCTTTGTGTAACTTTGAGTAGGTCTTGTTTCTGATACAAGTGGAGTCAATTCTACTTTATTCTTCTTGTAACTACTCCTGATAATAAGAAGGTTAACATAGTAGTCACAAAGTTGAAAGGGCATGCATCTCTTTTGTGGGATCATTTGCAAACTGAGAGACAAAAGAGAGGAAAAGAAAAGATCAAGACATGGATGAATATGCTTGGAAAGATGAAGAAGAAGTTTCTTCTAGCTGATTACCAACTTAGTTTGATGAGAAAAATGCAAAATTTGAGACAAAAGGACATGAGTGTGAAAGAATATATTGAGGAATTTTACAAATTGGATATCAGATCTGGACATGTAGATGATGAAGTTGAGAAGGTGGCTAGATATCTGAATGGCCTGAGGACATCTATTCAAGATGAGATCAGTTATGTGAAGATAGAAAGTGTGGAAGAAGCATATTAATTTTCTTTGAAGGAAGAAGAGAGATTGACAAAAAAACATGAACAAAGACAAAGAGGACGAGGTGGCAGATTTCAGAGAAGTAGAGGAAGATCTTATGGAGAAAGTAGTAGATCTGACAATGCAGTGCAAGATAAAGGATGGAAAGATGAACCTGCTAAAAGAGGTAATTACTCTAGAGGTAGCTGTACTGGTTACTCTAGGAATAACAATAATGGGAAAAGAGAAGAGAAATCTTGGTTTAAAGGTACTTGTTACAAATGTGGTGAAGAAGGACATAGAGCTTTTGAATGTACTAACTCTGGAAAGAAGACTGGAGGAAATGGCAGAAATAATTTGGCTTGTGAAGAAGTTGAGGAAATGTCTAATGAACCTGAACATGGTGAGAACTTGATGCTAAGAAGGATCTTGTGGAATGAAGAAGCTGATGAGGAACCTATTTTGAGGAAAAGTTTGTTCAGAACTAGATGTAAGATCGTTGATAAATGTTGCAAGGTAATCATTGATAGTGGAAGTTCTGATAATTTGGCATCCGAAGAGCTAGTTAAAAAGTTGCAGTTGCAGAGATTGAAACATCCTAAGCCTTACCATATTGATTGGATCCAGAAGGAGCATAAACTACTTGTAAGTGAACAATGCCTTGTTAAGTTCAAAATTGAAAATTATCATGATGCAGTCTTGTGTGATATTATGCCTATGGATTGTTGTCATATTCTTTTGGGTAGACCTTGGCAGTATGATAGGAAAGCTTTGCATGATGGTAGACTAAATCAATATACTATTTGGATGGATGGAAAGAAACAAGTGTTATTGTCTTTGGTAGAGAAGTTTGATGAAAGTCACTGTACCACAGTCAAAGTATATTTGGTTGATGGTAAAAATTTTGCAAGAGAAATGAAATAATAGAATGTTTGCTTTGCTTTAATTCCAAGAAAGACTGAGAAACAATATGAGTTATAACATGCACCTGAGGTTAAGCCTTTGTTGAATGAATTTCATGACATCATTTCTGATAATGTACCTGATGGTTTACCACCTATGAGAAGTATAAGTCACTGTGTGGATTTGATACCTAGAGCTAGTTTGCCTAATAAAGCACCACAAAGGTTGACACCTGATGAAAAGACTGAATTGAATAGACAAGTGCAAGAATTTCTTGAGAGAGTTTTGATTAGGGAATGTTTGAGTCTTTGTGTAGTACCTGTTGTATTAGCACCTAAAAAGAATGGAGAATGGAGAATGTGCACCGATTCTAGAGCTATAAACAAGTTAACAGTAAAGTACATATTTCCCTTGCCTAGGATTGATGACATAATGGATAGTTTGAGTGGAGCAAAGTATTTCACAAAGATTGATTTGAAAAGTGGACATCATCATATTAGGATCGGAGAAGGGGATGAATGGAAAACTACTTTTAAGACTAATGAAGGTTTGTATGAATGGTTGGTTATGCCTTTTGGTTTGACTAATGCACCTAGTACTTTCATGAGGTTAATGAATGAAGTTTTGAAAAGATTCTTGGGTAAGTTTGTGATTGTATATCTTGATGACATTTTGTTATTCAATAAGAGTAAGGAGGAACATCTTGAACATATCAAACAAGTATTGCATAGATTGAAGGAAGAAAAGTTGCTGATTAATTTGAAGAAATGTTCATTTATGAAAAAGGAGATTGTATATCTTGGTTTTGTAATTTCAACAGATGGATTGAAGATGGATCCTAAGAAAGTGAGAGCTATACTTGATTGGCCTACACCAGAGAATGTTGGAGAGTATTTGGGAAGTCAGAATAAGTTGAATTAGAGACATATGAAGTGGGTTGAGTTCTTGCAGAATTTTTCCTTTTCATTGAAGCATAAAGTGGACAGTCAAATATGGTTGCTAATGCCTTGAGCCAAAGAAGAAATTTGCTGACAAAGATGAGAGTTGAGGTACTTGGTTTTTATGATTTGAAGTGTTTGTATGAGACTGACATTGATTTTGCAGAATCTTGGAAAGCTTGTAAGGAACACATAGTGAGTGATAAGTGAACTAATTATTTCATTCAAGAAGACATGTTGTTTAAAGGAATTCAATTGTGCATACCTAGAGGATCTATGAGAGAGAACATAATGAAGGAGAAACATAGTGGTGGACTTGGTGGACATTTTGGGATTGATAAGACTATGAATTTGATTTCAGAAAGATACTTTTGGCCACAAATTTATAGAGATGTATAGAGAATGGTTAAGGGTTGCAAAATTTGTCAAGTAGCAAAAGGAACTAGTCAAAATTTGGGATTGTATACACCGTTCCTATACCTGATAGACCTTGGGAAGATGTGAGTATAGACTTTGTTCTTGGATTTCCTAGAACTCAGAGAGGAAATGATTCTATTTTCGTAGTGGTTGACATATTTTCAAAGATGGCTCATTTCATACCTTGTAAGAAGACATTTGATGCATTACATGTAGCTGAATTATTCTTCAAGGAAGTGGTAAGATTGCATGGTTTGCCTAAATCTATTGTTTCATACAGAGATACTAAGTTTACTGGTTATTTTTGGAGAACACTTTGGAAAAAGATGAATACAAAATTGAAGTTTAGTTCTACATTTCACCCTCAGATGAATGGACAGACTAAAGTTGTGAATAGAAGTTTGTGAAACTTGTTGAGATGTTTAGTTGGAGATAAGCTTGCTAATTGGGATTTGATTTTGGCACAAGAAAAGTTTGCATATAATAATTCAGTGTAGAAGCACTAAGAGGACACCATTTGAGATTGTTAATGGATTTCATCCTAAGGGAACCACCAAGCTGAAAGATTTACCTACTGAGACAAGAAGAAGTGTTGAAGTTGAGGATTTTGTAGTATACATGAGAGCTTTACATGATGAAGTTAAAAAGAATTTGGAGGACAGTAATCTGAAATATAAACAAAGAGCAGACAAGAGAAGGAGACATAAATCTTTTGAAGTTGGAGATGAGGTTATGATTCATTTGAAAAAGAATAGATTTCTAGTTGGTACCTACAACAAGCTGAAAATGAAGACGTTTGGACCTTGTAAGACTCTGAAGAAGTTTGACAATGGAAATGCTTATGAGGTGGAATTACTAGAGGACATGGATATATCACCTATATTCAACATTGCTGATATATTTGAGTAATTTGAATCAAATGATGAGATTGAAGATGATCTAGACTATCCTAAGAAGAACATAGACAACATTGAGAAGATCTTGAATAAAAGAGTGAGAAAAAGTACAAGAGGAAAAGACTACATGGAATATCTAGTTCAGTGGAAAGACAAGCTAGTTGAAGAAAGTTCATGGATTACACAAGCTAAGTTGGATCTAATCTTTATGATTCAAGTTAGAATATGAGAAATTCTTGATGTCGACATCAGTTCTTTATTTACCCCAGGTATCTGATGCAGGAGCATCTTGGGTCTTTGAGCAATCCTGCATCAACCAAAAACATTTCCTGATTTCTATCCTATTTTTTGTTGATTGCATTATAATCTTTGCATTTGATGGTTTCATGTTTTGTGAAGATTACATTATGTTGAGGACCTATTTGGGAACCTTCTCCTATGGTCGCACAAGGATTGGATAGACTATTTCAAAGTTACAGTTGTTTTCCTTGCCGTTGGAACTGTATTTTCCTGCAGTTTTGGTGTTGATTGTGGGTCTTGGCACTGATGATCCTTAATGATTCAGCCTATGTGCCCTTAGGGAATTTAAGAGGACCTAAATTAATATCTTTTCTTAAAAGGCATAAGTCCTAATTCATTATGAGTCAAAAGTTATGACCATTTTTCTCGGGGACCTATTTTCTACCAGTTTTCACGTGAAACGTGGAGTGTTTCTTCTTGTGTGGTTCTAAGTGATCAAATGGGGTCTTGCATAGTTAAAGGCATGATCTTGGGTCATGTGTGGACCTAAATTATAAGGTGCATCAATTTTTTATCACTCTTTCATTATTTTTTATTTAAATCTTCTAGACTGGACCTATAATATAATTAAATGCCTGACTGGCCGACTTGTGGCTTTGCTGGCTATATATTTAGAGCTTGGGTTGATTTGTAGGGTGGTGATATATGGTAAAAGGATAGTAAAAGAATTATCATAGAAGAGGATATGCTTACAATGATTCTAATTTCATAATTCTCATTGTATAAGGATGAAACCCGAAAGGCCTCACAGTCGGGCATGTTGAAAGAAATAATATAAATTCTCTGTTGTTGCTGCCAGTTGCTTGTCTCACATCCATTGTGATTTTACTTGTTTCATGTGAATTATATATTGTTTCTATTGTGTAACTCTGAGTAGGGCTTGTTGTTGATACAAGTGGAGTCAATTCTGCTTGATTCTACTTGTAACTACCCTGCCCTTGCATCAATAAGCCTCAATATATAGAGCTTCACAATGCATATGTTGGCCAAAAACTATCACATTTTCCAAGAAAAAGAAAACATAATACAAAAATATAAGTTAGGACCCAAATCATAAGATATCATAGCCAAGATATAGAAATAACATGGGACCCAAGAGAGATGTCAACCAAAGATCCACAAACATCAGGATATGAGTCATCAAGCTTCATCGATCGGGAAATTACTTCGCAAGATCAAAAAACTCAAACTGACTATTAGAACATGAAGAACACACTGGCCTAAACTTGAATCCTAGATAAATCCACAATAAAGAATCCAAATGAGGTGTAAACCCCAACATAATTCAAACATGATGTCTCGAAACAATCCCGATGTTTGCAATAGCCAATGATCCAAAACAAAAGAACACCACTAGAAATTTCATAAAACTAGAAAACAAGAACAAACTGAAAGGAAATATTTTTGGGTGATGCAAGATTTCCATCTACCTAAGGATGCTCCTACATCAGACACCCCTGGTGAGAATAATATGTTGCATAAGAGGAACTTATGAACATCTTGCAGGATTCAGAACATAAATCCCATGTTCATTCCTAACCCACATATCCTCTTTATTTGCAACTTTCTTTCTCTGCACTTTCTCTCTATCTTCTGTTAGATCCATCCTCTTACTCTTTTATGTACCTTCTCTATCATGTCTCACATCAACATCGGGTAGTAAAGTACTCTTACCACAACCTCTTACCCTTCGCACAAATAATTTACCTCTTCTACAAGACTTCATCTAATCCAAAGCCTTTTGCTACAATACCTTACCCTTCCTATTATCTAACACCAATCCATTCTCAAATTATGTATTTTTCCTTTCTAAATATTATTTCTTTAACATTCTTAGATTCCTTCAATTTTTCCTCTTTTCCTCCTTAAAGGGAACCAAAGTAAACTTATGTCCATCCTTCTCTATTTTGACCAAGTTTCTTTTCCAATCATGAATAGCTCCTCTATCAAATTGCCAAGGTCTACCTAAAAGAACATGCCAAGCACTCATAGACACCACATCATACAATACCTCATCCTTGTAAGGTTCAATGTTAAAGTTCATCAAACATTATTGTTTTACCTAGACACCATATGATCACCTAAAAACCATCTTATCCCATAAGGAAAAGGATTTTTAAACCTCTTCAAGACATTTTTTTGCACCATTTCTTCTAATACCAAGTTATCAATACTATCACTATCCATAACAACCTTGCAACATTTACCTCCTAATTTTCATATAGTCCTTGTAGGATTTGAGCAATACAAATCCACAAAACCCGAAGATCACCTACATACAAAAACCTATTACAAGGAAATAGAGACAAGAAGAGGGAAAGGGTTTGACTCAAAAATATGAAGAAAATATCCTCAAATAATGAATAAATTAAATGTACAATGGATCATCCTTATAAAGGAGATCAAAAGCCTTGAAAGGCAAACCCTGGTGCATGTAATAATTAGTTAAATTATTACAAGACTAATGCATGCAAGTTTATATTTAAAACAACTAGTGCATAAGTTTAAATCAACTAGTGCATGTGTGTTTAAATATAAACAACTAAAAATAAAAGTGTTGACATCTTAAGAAGGGAGTAAAGTTAATCGATATAATTAATACTTTACTCTAACACCCCCCCCCCCCTAAGATGAGAAACAATGCAGCTACAAACAATGCAAGAAGAAAGCAAAGGAAACTATAGTGCTGAAAGCAAATTTGGGTCCTGGCAACAAAAGGCCTGATCAAGTACCCAAGTACAAAAGAGAGTCTCTGTAAAGCGGAGAAATAGAGAAAAGCACATGGGAAAAAATCTACTCCAAAAGGAGACAAAGACTAATCTGAAGGACTGAAGCCTCCAAAACTAGGAATATTTCAGAAAATAGGAACAAAAATGAACATGTAGAACATCACTAAAGCAAGAAGATGCAAACTCTGTCAAGAAGTAACTGTTGATCTGAAGATCCTCCACTGAAATAGAGCATGACCAGGTAGAGAAGACTGTAATCTGTATGAGTGCCCTCAAATGACACTACTCGAATTAGGAGGCAAACAAAGGTAAACAAATGAACTCAAAGATACAAATGGTATAAAACACCAAAGCTTGAAGAGCTGATCAATGAAAAATGGAAGAGTGCCTCTAAAAATAGGAAAGAAAGAGTTTCTATATGGTAAATGCTCAATGAAATGCATATGTACCCAGCGATTGCATCCGCCTAGTACATAGGAACAAATACTGAATACATAGCTCGCACTATCAAACCAAGGAAGCAGAAGAATGATCAGTAGAAACCCCCCATAATGCTGACAAGGGAGAGGTGATAGGTACACTGAAAAGAGTGCCAATAAGAACTGCATCATGAAGAACTAGGAACATCGAAGGTTTAGTGAAAGTACAAACACAAATACATATACCCTGATGCTAATGTCATGGAAGGAACACTCACTTGACAAAGGTAGATGGAAAACATCAAACCCTCCCATGGCACTTTATAATGGAGTACAAGTACAAATAGCACAAACATGTTCAAGATTCCAAGCATACAATAGAATGGCACTTTATCTCAGTGTGTGTGCATAAAAGAATGCTACAAAAATGAAGTATACACTGCTCAAAAAAGAGCAAAGACTACTAAAACAAAAGAACAACCTAAGAAGAGCCATCCCCTAAAGGGAAGAGATCCCAGGACCTATAACATCCAAGATATCCACCAGAGTGCAGAAATGCAAAAAATTGAATAAAATATACCTAGAGTAGAATCTAGAAAAATGACTCATAGAACTAGAAAGCTCTTAGAACAAGCTTTCCAATGATATCTCGCTTTCCCAAAAAAGAGTCCAAATGTGCAATATAGAGCTTCCAAAGTGCAAAACTAAACATCTGACCTTGACAGTAAAAAAATACCATCAAAAAAGAAAAATAAAAAATTCAAACCTCCAGATCTGGATAGAGCTCAGAACCAGCTTTCCAACGATATCTTGTTTTCCCAATTTTGACATCGTATTCTCAAGTTATGAGGAAAATACCAACTACTGCGCTGGAGGGCCCAAATGGTGTCTAAATGTGCTGACGGCAACACTTCACAGGATTAAAATTGATGGCCAAATGGCCATCACAGCATACAAGCCCCCTTGGGGCTAAAATTTTGGGCCCCTGGTCACCATACGACCAGGGGCTAAAACTACATGCACTGGCTTAAATTTGACAACCAAATGGCCATCGTCGGCCAAAATGAACAAAATAAATAAATAATTTTTTTTTTTCAAAATCACATGCGCGCCTCGGGATCCATGTCAAGCCATTCGAATTTTTTTCTTGATTTTTGTTCCAATTTTTTTCATCTTAATTTGTGTGCCAGATAGAAAATTTTTTGCCTTATTTTGCATGCCAATTTATACAAATTTCACCTCAGGAAGCATGCTGATCCATACAATTTCTACCTCGTGAAGCATGTCAAGCTTATGGTACCCAAAAAAAGGCCCAAAATGCAAAGTTGTCCAAATTGGACGTACCTTATATCGAAATAGGGGTTTTTGGGTGCTATAAGCTCAACGGTGAGGTCCGTTTGAGCTCAAAGTGCACCAAATTTTAGGGACCCCCTAATTTCAATATTAAAAAAAACCAAAAAAGCCCTAATCTAAATCCTTCAAATGTGAACAAGCTATAGTAGATTAGGCTCTGATACCATGTAGGATTTGAGCAATACAAATCCACAAAACTTAAAGATCACCTGCATACAAAAACCTGTTACAAGGAAGTAGAGACAAGAAGAGGGCAAGGGTTTGACTCAAAAATATGAAGAAGAAAATATCCTCAAATAATGAATAAATTAAATGTACAATGGATCATCCTTATAAAGGAGATCAAAAGCCTTGAAAGGAAAACCCTAGTGCATGTAATAATTAGTTAAATTATTACAAGACTAATGCATGCAAGTTTATATTTAAAACAACTAGTGCATAAGTTTAAATCAACTAGTGCATGTGTGTTTAAATATAAACAACTAAAAATAAAAGTGTTGACATTTTAAGAAGGGAGTAAAGTTAATCAATATAATTAATACTTTACTCTTAATAGTCCTAAATAATTTCCTTCTTTGTATAGGTTCAACTTCCTTCTTACTCAACATGATTCTTCTAAGTATAAGAGATTATCCCATCTCAGGTTCTGTCATATTCTCCACAAGATCATCAATAACATGCTCCTCATGTGCCAGAAGATTTTGTTTACCAAAAATTTTACTAGATCCTTTTGAACATTGAAAATCTATATGTCCTATGCCTCCAAACTTAAAGCAATTACCTTTGAATTCCCTTCCTCTCCCAAGTGTCTTTTGATCAGGTTCTACCTCAATGGTCTATTTTTATTTTCTATTGCTACTCACTTGCTTCTCCTCCCCTCTAGGGTTACCTAGTCTCCTCCTTAACTTATCTTCTACCTTCAATCCATACTGATAAGAATCCTCCAAATATAAACCCACAACATACTCAAATCATCCTAAATATTCAATCTCAGGCCATTAATATGTCTAGCCATCTTCTTCTTAGATACCTCTCATTGTCTAGATTTGATTGTCATCTTATAAAAATCCTCAGTATATTCTTTCACACTCATGTCCTTCTGCTTCAAGTTTTGCAATTTGTTGAACAATTCTAGTTCATAATCCTCAGGAATGAATTTTTCTTTCAATCTAGCAACCATCACCCTCCATCTGGTGATTTTCATTTCACCATGTTCCTCTCTATCTTTCTACAATTATTTCCACCACATGGAAGCATGACCTTCAACTTAGTTTGTGCTAACCTAACCCTCTATGGATCTCGGATATCTTTAAGCTCAAAATAATCTTTTAGTTCACCAATCCAATCTATCAAACTCAGGATGCAATAAACCAAAGAAATTAGAAACCTCCATTCTATGAATTTTACTTACTTGTGGCGTAGCCCTTAACAATATTTCTTCATCTATGGGAATCTCAACATCTACAGTCTCAAGATCTTTAGCAGCTTTCTCATATTCATCCTCAGTCTCAGTGTTCCTTCGCAATCCAATCAATGCATTTCAAATCTCATTCTGTATCTCATTCTTGAAGTCCTCCATCTTTTGTTCTAGACTCCTAGGGTTCATCCTTCTAGGAGGCATCTTCCCAATCTTCAGGTGCAACTACCTCAACTTTGGTGATTTGATTACAAGAATTTAATTGCCTCCGATTTGACGATCTATCAGAAACACTTGAAACCTACCTCCAACTCAATGATTTATTCACCCTCGGTATGCCTTCAACAAAGTTCTCTTCCATCAACAATCTCATATGTGATCCCCTTGTGCAAGTCCTCTACAATTTTAGGCCAAATCCACACTCTACCACCCCACAACAAATACATCTAGGGCTTCTCAAGCTCAAAAATTTGATCTACTAACACAAGAACATCAATCTTTCTCTAATACCATCTGACATAGTCATGGCCATAATTTACCCAAAAGAGACAGTCCAGCCATGCAACAAGAGTCAACATAGAAGAAACAACCAACTCAGAAATAAGAATAGACAATCAAGATGCTACAACAAATCTTCTCATTATCATAGAATCAAGTATTTACATCACATTGGCCTCCCACATGCATATTACAGACTTTCGGCATACATGTTTCATTACAACATAATTTTAGACCTAGACCCTAGTGCTAACCTTCTAAAGGTTATCCAACTTAGTACTACTCTGCCCCCTAAACAAAGATCATAAGGCTCAATATATAGAGCTTCACAACACATATGTCAGCCAAGAACTATCACATTTTCCAAGAACAATAAAATGTAATACAAAAATATAGGTCAAGACCCAAATCACAAGATCCAATAGACAAGATGTAGAAATAAAATGCGACCCAAGAGAGATGTCATCCAAAGATCCATGAACATCAGGATATGAGTCATCAAGCTTCGTCAGTCGGGAAATTACTTCCCAAGACTGAAAAACTCAAATTGACCATTAGAACATGAATAACACAGTGGCCCAAACTTGAATCCCAAATAACACCACTCTGAAGTATCCAAATGAGGTGTGAACCCAAACATAAGTAAAACATGATGTCTAGAACCAATCTTGACGTTTGTAACAACCAATGATCCAAAACAAAGGAACACCAGTAAAAATCTCAGAAAACTAGAAAACAAGAACAAACTAAAAGGAAATATTTTTGGGTGATGCAAGATTACCAACGACCCAAGGATGTTATTGCATTACGTGTGGAGGTGGGGGGTTAAGTGAATCATCGATGTCAAACTTACCCATCATGCAAAGGTGAACCTACATTATATTTATAAAAAAAAATTAAAAGAAATACATATTAAAAACTAGGCAATGTGTTGAAAAAAATATAAGACATTTAAAATAAAAATTAGGATACATGATATACATATGTACATTGAATTCAAATTTCACCGAACAAAAATTTCAAAACTTAAAATCTCACTTCAATTAAAAAATGTGTATATACTAAAAAATACCCTAAATTTCAAAAGTATGTTATATCACGTGATCACATTAAAGATAAATATAATTTTAGGATCTATGGAACTTAGGGTTCTATGTATTTAAATAATGATAATCTATATATTATACATGCTAAAAAAAATACAAGACATTCAAAAGAAAAATTAGGATACATGATACATTATGTACATTGAATTCAACTCTCACCAAGCTCAAATTTCAAAGCTTAAGATCTAACTACAATTTTAAAAATGTGTGTACAGACTAAAAACAACTCTAAATTTCAAAAGTATGTTATATCATGTGATCACATGAAATATAGAAATACTTTTAGGATCTATGGAACTTAAGGCCATATATATTTAAATAATGAGATCTTAAGGGGTCACAAGAGTTCAATATATCAAAGTATATGTGATGAATGTAATCAAAGTATGTATTGAATGTAAAATAAGAGATTAAGGATCCTATTAGGATGGCTTAAGGGGAGAAGCACTCAAGACCAATATATAAAAATAAATAGATGATGAATTTAATAAAAGTATGTATCATGTGATCACATTAGATATCTATATAATTAGATCTATGGTTTAAGGTCCTAGGTGAAATGACGACTTAAAGGGTAGCAATTGATCATTTCCTAAGGGTTATATATTTCATGAGATCAATCAAAGTATGTATATTAGTTGATGATATTAAATCTATGGATATAATTTTAGGATATATGGTTTAAGGTCCTATGTATTTAATGAGAGATTAAGGGGTCACAAGAGTTTATGTGTCTTAACAATTCCTAATGGGATGGTTTAAGGGGAAAAGAACTCAAGATCAATCTATCAAAATAAATATATGGTGAATGTGATCAAAGTATGTATCATGTGATCACATTGGATATTATATAATCAGGATCTATGGTTTAAGGTCCTAGGTGAAATGAGAGTTCAAGGGGTAATGAGAGATAATGTCTTAAGTGGTCTACTTTCAATGTTATCACGTGATCATATTGAATTTGTGAATATAATTTTAGGAACTATGGTTTAATTTCATGTGTATTTAATGAAATCTTAAGAGGTCACAAGAGTTCATGTATCTTAAGGGGTTCTAATAGGATGGCCAAAAGGGATAAGAAATCAAGATTAATCTATCAAAATAAATAGGGCATGGATGTGATCAAAGTATGTATCATGTGATAACATTAGATATCTATATAATTAAATCTATGGTTTAATTTCCTTTGTGAAATGAAGCTTAAGGGATAACGGGAAATCATGTCTTAAGTGGTCTATCTTTAATGTGATCAATCATAGTATGTATATCAATTGATCATATTAAATCTATGGATATAATACTAGGATCTATGGTTTAAGGTTATATATATTTAATGAGAGATTAAGGGATCATGAGAGGTTGATATATCAAAGTACATATGATGAATGTGATCAAAGTGTGTATCATGTGATCACACTAATATAGATATAATTTTAGGATCTATGGTTTAAGGTCCTATGTAAAATAAGAGATTAAAGGGCTATGAGAGAACGTGTCTTAAGGGGTCCTAAAAAGATGGCTTAAGGTGTAATGTTACAAATACATAAAACACAAAAACACATGAAAATTTTGAAATAATAGAAGAATTTAGAGATCAAATATATTTTGAGAAAAAGATATAGTCGTAGAACATGATACAATTGATATTCAAATTGAATTGACTATCCACTATACTTGAACTATTAATATGAACAAATTGTACAAGTCGCAAATCAATTACTGACTATAGTCTCCTAAATTTATATTCCTCAAACATTAGATGTAGTAGTCATAACCTTTATCTATAGTAGTGAAGCTTGAAGAAGATATTTAATCTAATCAATAGATTCACTGAATTGTTTTGAAATATTTCCTCAAGATGATGTTGATAAAAGTAGCCAAATAAAATTATGTCCCACCAAATATTTAATCCTTAGGCTCAATAAAATAATAAAGGTTTTCTAGAATATTGACTTCGATCCAAATAATATATCACAACTTGGCCACTTAGAAGAACATATTTGTTTGTCTCCCAATGATATAATATTCAGGAATGATTTATAAAATTACAATGTATAGTAACCTGCAATTTAGTAATATATTTATGGAATCTCCAAATAGCAATCTGTGTGTTCAAATATGATGAATATTGTAGGCACTAATAACTTTTAGATGTAGTTACAAAGGCTTGGATATGAATTGTATGCCTCACAATTTTGATGCATAAACTATTGATGCCCTCCCAAGGTATGCTTAATCGCTAGCATAATAATGCATGTGGCATTGCAGTTATTGAAATGGGATATGAGTTCACACTATGATTATGAATGTGTTGTGACCTCTATTAATGATGTAGTCTAAAGAATATATATTACCATGTTACTAGTGATTATTGCAGATCTGAAATCAATGATAATGATATTGTGAGCCTCTATGATATATGTCATAGTATGAAGTTATGGCCTGAATATTGAATCATTTGGACCTAAATATTGTTAAATATTTGGAACTCTGACAAGATATTGTTAATAATTTATAAACAAGATTATTCCAATTAGTCTAATAAGTTCACAAAGTGACTTCACCTTATTGGAGAAACTAGTGGACTGAAGAGGATCTCTCACCTTTGAAACTACTCTTCAATGCTTAATTCTTCAATTGGAATTGTAGACACAATATTTAAAATTATCTTAATGATGATAATCAATAGCTAAGAAACTTACTTAAATATGCAAGGCTAGGTCCTAAATCTCAAATGAGGCAGACCCAAAAGTGGGCACCCATATTCAAAAATCTAAAATTAGATATTGATTAAGAAAAGTGGTGCACTAGTGCACCCCTTTGATTGGGCCCCCTTATATGATAATTAAATAGAGGGACCATAAGATTTCATTGAAAAATAGAATAGGTTCCACCTAAAGAGGGGACATGACAACCTCCCCTTCCCAAAATTTATTTCCCTCAATAAATCACAAACCCAAATGCTCCAAAATTTGCTTTCTCTCTTGTGTGTCATCCTCGACTAGAAAAACCTTCCAACAGACTAGATAGTCTTTGACTTTATGTGATCTAAGATTCCTCTTCCTAAAATAAATAATATGTTCAAGTTCCAATGTAAGCTTACCCTCTTTTTCTAATGGTAGAAGCTCCTTGGAAACTATGACACACTACCCAATCACCTCATCATGTCTAAAAATTGCCTTCATAGTTTTGTCAATGTCTTCCTAGGATCTCCATTGGACATCCCTCATAAAGCCACCTTATTGTCACCCATCTTGAATGTAAAATCCATATTATTGAAACTCTGTGTGTATTTGTCAAAGGTCTCCATCCATTGAATTTCCAATATGACAACTATGTCATCCAAATCAACCATGAAGAAATCGTCAGTTACTATGTAATTACCCATGGTAATTCTCAAATGTGGAACTACATGTGGACATGGTAGCAAAGATACTTCTACCATCTTAACCTCAAAACTCTCATTCATCATTGTATGTAAGCCCCTTGTGGTAACTAGGGACAAATCAATGAAATTGAGTGTTGCTCCACTATCAAGCATGACTATGAATCTTGACCCTAAAGTTTGTCTCATACTCAAAATACACTTCATCAAGGAGTCCCTAAGAGTGCATAAATAGAACCTCCTCTCCTCAAAAGTATGACAACCCTCTCTCCATGATTAGTCTCCTATTCTCACTCCTCGGGTTCCTCACCTTCTTCTTTACTGTCAAACACCACCTTGATGTAATCTTCCCTTTTCCAAGGCAGTGGTGACCTAGTTCCTAAAGATCCTCGCATGTGAAACAAATATTATTTCTCTTAAGATCCTAACATGTGGCCTCATCCATTTTTGGCTTCTTCTATAATATTTTATTGTCATTTTCCATATGTGTGAGAGGTATCTTGGTATGTGTATAACTCCTAGAAGAAGATGATGAAGAATTCATGTCGCATTCCTTCTTGATCACCTCAGTCAATGTGTTGGTATTTAGGCACTTGACCCAACCATTTAGTGGTTCCATCAAACCATCTATAAATAGAACCACTTATCTCCTCTCCACATTAAATTAGTTAACAAAATAAAAAGCCTCTAAAACTTTGTGATACAATTTTCCACTAGACCATTTTTCTTTAATTGCACCAAATCCTTGAATTTGAGTTGTAGATCCTTCCCATCAAAGAAATTAATGATCCTCTCTATGAATTTAGCATATGAAGTGACTTTGTCATGCCTAAGTGTGACCATTCTATGATGTCACCATTCTTGTATGATTCCTTCCAAGTGTAGAGCTACAAATTTGATCATTTTATTTTCAAGTATTTAATTGACCTAAATGTATATGTCCACCTTTTTCACCCACATGATCTTGCTAATGTCTTCCTGAATCCATCAAAATTAGATAGGTTTATCTTACCAAACCTTCACTTGAGGTCATTATTGTGATTGAAATGGGTCCTAGTATTAGAATATCTCGTATGTAAATCCACATATTCCTTGAATGGAAGTTTTTCTCCAAATATAGCATCAAACCAATCTTGCCTCAACTAATCTTGCATCTCTAAGAAAGTGGGCTCTTTTTCTATATGTTGTTCAATCCTTTGAGGAAATGTAGGAATAAATGGGTGTGTATAGTAACATTGTGTATGTGACCTCCTATTGACATAATTATTGTCATGCTCATTATGATCTGCATTCTTCCTTCCTTCCACCAAAATCCAAAGTGTCTCGCCAATCTATTTCTATCCTTTTTCCAAAGTTTCATCAAGTTGTCCTTTCACTAAATTCTCACTAAGAAGTTGTTGTCCTCTTGTTAACTCCCATAACAATGTCATCATCTGAGTTCTTGATTCCCCCATCCTATCCAATGAATGGGACCTCCTCGTGTGCATCCAATGATTCCCAATATGCTAGGAAGATCAAAAACTTTGATACCACTATAATTTTACAAACACAAAAATAATAGCAATGCAATTAGAAATATAGTAACCCCAAATTGGAGATGAAATGCACTGCTTGAAGTGATACTATCATTATTAAGAATATTTGATCAGCTGATGATTAACCATGTATATAGAGAAGGTAATCACATAGTAGATGAACAAGCCAAATGGGGAGCAAAAGATGTCCATATCAGGCAAATTTTTGACATGATGTTAAAAGGTGACGACTCCATCTCCAAAAAAGAGACATAAAGTTGGCAAAATTCAAATTAAAAAATCAAAAGGTAGTAATTGTCACATTAACAAGCATTAATCAGAAGGAATGGAGGTGTTTTAGCATGATTACAAAGCTATCCCATAATGTTGAAAGATATAACAATAAATCAAAGGTTAAAAGAGTAGATGGGATGCTTCCTTGGAAAAGGAGAAGTATAGAGCCTTTACCTTTTGTAGACACCTAAAAATCCATTAGAAAATAAAAGTATTTTTATTTTTTTTAAAACCCCTAATGACATCATCATTAATTAATTAATTAATTATTTAATTAATTAATTTTTATGTCATTAAATCATCCTATTTTAATTAAACATCTTTAATTAAATAATCCCTCCCCAAAATCATTTAAATCAAGTTTGAATGAATTTCCTCTATTTATTAATTTCCTCCTATTTTAATTAAACATCTTTAATTAAAGAATCCCTCCCCAAAATCATTTAAATCAAGTTTGAATGAATTTCCTCTATTTATTAATTAATAAATAGAGGAAATTCATTCAAACTTGATTTAAATGATTTTGGGGAGGGATTCTTTAATTAAAGATGTTTAATTAAAATAGGAGGATTTAATGACATAAAAATAAATTAATTAATTAATAAATGATGATGTCATCAGGGGTTTTCAAAAAAATAAAAAATACTTTTATTTTCTAATGGATTTTTAGGTGTCTACATTTTTCCCCTCTTTGATGCAATGCTGCAAGTGGCGTGGCATCAAAGACAAGAAAATAAGAAACATTATTATTTGCATTTGTCATCCTTGCACCACCACCAATCCTTGGTTACATCCTAGAAACATTCTTAGTTGCATTTTTCATCATCTTTGTAATAGCATCATAGGTCAACCATTTCAGTTGCATCTAAGTCATCCTTTTAGAAATAGCATCAATTCATCATCCTTCACCATCTTTCCATCAGAAATCCATAATTAGAATCCCAAATCCTTGATCCAAATTCTAGCATCCATCATCCAAGTCAACCTCACCAATCCTTGCACCAAATCTAGTTATCCAAATCCAAAAGAAATTAGTATTCAAAACCTTTGAGTTGTTTTCAATCCTTATCCTAAATCAGAAATCACCCCCTTTTTGATAGAGCATTGTCTAAGGGAAATCCAACTTGTCCTTGTGCAGCCTCATCATCTCGACCAAGAGATTGGCTTACATTGATAAGAATCCAGTTGGCCAAAGATCATTAGTCTATCCTAGGTCGACCAAAACCTACCACTAATCCTCCATTCAAAAAAACAAATAGCTCATTTATTGACACTTAGTAATCTTCCACCAGCATCCCACCAATCATCCACTAAATCTTGATCTAAATCAGACCATCCCCCGCCAATCTTCCATCATCCTCAATCCAAATCAGAGCATTCCACCAATCCTTCACCATCATCATCATGTTTCAGTTGTTCCAAATCCTTGCATTGCATTCATAGAAATCCACCATCCTTAGAAGTTTCTTAGACTTGCATCCATCATTCCATAGAGTCTTTTAGGAACACCTTGCATCCATCAAGCATCTACATTTTTAGATTTCTAGTCCATGCCTATCTTGACAAGATCTAGAAAATGAAGGAACATGGATCCTTATCAAACCACCAGCTCATCCAATCTCAATATTTCTACCAGTGCAATGGTAGCTTACGATCCCCATATCCAACAAACTGGTAATGCATGGGATGATCCAGATATCCCCCTAACTTATTTTGCAATAGAAACATTCATGAATCATTTGAGGAATGCACAAATAGTAAGTACACTCACTACTTAGAATCAATGCAACTTGTTAGCTCACTTCACACAAGAGGATACTCCCATTCCACCATATCTCCAACCTCACATCCCCGTCAACAACATCTGAATCTCGATAGAAGTGTACACCCCCATCATCCAACAAATCTCTGATCCACTTTTTCATATATCAAAAGTAACTTCACCCATCCCTCCACTTTTGCAAAGCACTTTCACAAGTTCTACAACAAAAGAAACACAATCCACTCCATTTCCTCTCATAGGTGCACCATCATCCTCTATATCAGCTCAATCCATTAGTCCTACCCAAAGCTTTTTGCAAAACCAAACACCACCCCAATGCAAGCCTTTGCACAAGAAATTCCACCACCTTCCATGAGCCAAGCAACACCATTCTTTCTAAGGGAAACATGATCATCCTTCCCATTCACTCCAAAAGCTTCTACATCCATACCCCCATTTCCGGGGTCAACGCAATTGTTTCCCTCTTTCTCCCAACAAACCTCTGCATCCATATCATCTTTTCCTGGGGAAATGAAATCGTTTCCCTTTCATAATCTACAAGCTTCCTCATTGACATCACCCTTCTCATGGGGAACACAAGCATCCTTTTTCACCCCCCAACAAGCATTTACCCAAGCACAAACCCAAAAAGCTACCTTCACAACTGGTATGCCCTCCATGGGATTTTTAAATCCACCATTCACATCCCAAACTCCCATCACATATGCATTTCCAACATCCTCCACATCACAGTTCCCACCATAAAAAAATTCTCATTGGGGCCTCACTCAAGAAGAAATGCAAGCCTTAGGTATACCAATCCACTCTCCTGCATCCATGCATGTAAATCAACAAGCCACATTCCCTTAAGCAGCACAATAAAAACAATCACAACCTCTGCTAGCTTCATCCTTCGCAAGCTATCCATTCACAACACCTAGTTCTTTTCAACAAGTTCCTCCACCTTAGAATCAAAGTTTATCTCATTCCATAAGTTATCTTTCCCAACCGCCCTTTGCTTCTAGCTTCCCTACATCCATTCCACCCTTAAGAAATGCAAGAATACACCCAACCTACATCAGCCAAGTGCACAAAGACAAGTGCATCAAGCACTACCTTATCAACAAGCTACATCATTTCACCAGCCTCCTCCGTAACAACAATACTTTCCATCACAGCAAAAAACCCCTATCATTCCTCAGCAGCAACAAGCTTCCTCCTACCCATCACAACAATAGTATCCCGTCACCCCCCAACAACAACAATCTATTCCCCATCCTACACAACAATATGTTCCCACATCTCAGCAACAATATCCACCTTAGCAATCATCACCCCAAAATCCATTTCAATCCACCTATCTTGCTGGGCAATCCCCACATCCCACTCTGCAATATCCACCTCAAAATCATCCTTATTCACCAGCACCACTAGATCCATTCCAAATGGGACTACCCTCTCCAATGCCGATCAATGTCAAGTGGGAAGCAATGAAGAATGCTCTTAAGGAGCTCCAAACGGGTACAAAGAATAAAATTTTCAAGTTTTAAGAGGTGTGTCCCTACCTATTTGATCAATCAATCATAGTTGTTCCTTTCCCTAAAAACTTTGAGACACCCAAGTTTGATAAATATCGAGGAAAAGGAAACCTAGTAAATCACATTAAAGAGTTCTATATGGAATGCCAAGAAGTGGCTTACAGTGACAATTATCTTTTGTGCCTATTCCCCAAAAACTTGGGAGGAATTGCTATTGAGTGGTTTTACAAAATACCATGTGGGACCATCACAACTTTTGTCGAGCTCTTTGAGAAGTTCATTGCCCAATATGCCCATAATGTCGAGAATGAGTTGAACTTACTAGATCTTTGCAACTCCAAATAGAATGAAGGAGAAAGCCTAGAAAACTACTTGCAATGATGGTAGAACCTCACTACTAGGTTATCATATCAACCGCCTGAGAAGCATCTAACCAAAATCTTCATCAATAATTTGCATCCTAAACTATCCCACTTCATGAGGATGAATTGCATCCAAATGTATCAAGATATCAAGAGCAAAGGGATAGGTCGAGCTCTTCAAGACAAAGGCACAATCTGACATTACAAAATTGATTCCCAAAGTAAACCCAGCAATGATAAACCCCATTACTGGAATCGTAACAAAAATGCAGTTATTGATGGAGCCACAAACACCAAGCATGTCCAAATCATTGTGGCTGGTCCTACACCTAGTCCTACATATCAACAACAACCTAAAACTCATCAGCAACCTATGCAGCAATTCAACCTCAAAATAATCATCAGAGCTATCAGTAGCAAGCACATCAAGCCCATCAAGGCAATCCCACCAATCAAGCTAATGCTATCTCTACTACCAATCAGAATAAGCCTCGAGCCCAAGCTAATCAGAAGAGAATCTTCACACCACTCGATGAACCTCTAGATGTTATCTTTCACAGAATGGCCAAGGCCAATCTCATCATGTACCCACAAATCCAACAATTTGATGATGCAACTCCCAAGCCTAACTGGTACAAAGATTGCAAGTACTATGACTATCACTTGTAAAAGGCCACACTACCTTAAGATGCATGAAACTCAAGCATTATATCCAAGACCTCATTGACATAAAAGAGATCCAAGTGGACACGCTAGCCCAAGTCTCACCTAATGCCAATTTACAGATCTATCAAAATGTGTTCCCTTAACACAATGCTGGGAAGAACCAATCCAATGTTAATCCTCCTAATTAGAACCATAGCAAAGGGAAACAAGGAGACTACACTACTACTTATATCAATTACAACAAATTTGTTGGATGTATAACCCACGTCAATCCCATAGTAAATGTCATCCACATCAAAGGAGCAGATAGTCAGTGTGCAGTCACCACACAAAGAGGCCAGATAACTATCGTCGGTGCATGTCCAAGGCCAACACACAATGCACAATACAACCTTATAGAACATCTTAGGAATACACTATCCAAATCTCCATCCTTGACCTTCTTCGTACTTCACCCCTCCATCAAGAAATCCTCAACTGAGCCCTCCATGAAGGACATGTGCCCACATACATTAACATTGTCCAATTTGAAAATCTTATGGGACATCTATCTGTATCCTTTGCTTTATCCTTCAAACCATCCAACATACCAGCCATTGCACCTGACCACAATCTTCCTCTCCGCATTGTTGTTATGGTCAGAGATTTTGCCATCAAAAGGGTCATGATAGATAATGGCTCAGCCCTAAACTTGTGTACTCTCAAATTCATTCAGCAAATTGGATTCACAAAGGCTAACATATCACATGAAGTAATCACTATCAAGGCATATGACAACTTGGAGTGTACCTCTAAAGCTACTATTCTTTTGCCTATCCAGCTAGGCCCAGTAATGCAAGATACTATTTTCCATGTTGTTGATCTTGACTTACCATTCAACATCCTCCTTAGCTGACCATGGATCCATTCCATCAAAGCTGTACCATCTACTTACCATTAGTGCATCAAATTTCTGCACCAAGGTGTTGAGGTTACCATCCATGTTGATCCCCAAACCTTCACACATTGTCATGTGATGGAAGCATCATTCCCTCACTCCACCCATTGTCCTAGAACTGATATTGGCACTTCAATTACCAGCTTGTCCAGATCCCATAGAGATCCAGAGACTATCCTCACCTCCACTCTCTCCTTCAAGATCAATAACTAGGGCTATGGTGAATACAACCTACATGATGCATTTGTAGTTGGATCCCTCCCACTTGATCCACATACACAAGAGCGCTCGAATAACCAAAGAAAGCCTGCTGAAACCAAGCATGAAATCAAGAAGATGGGGCCTATGACATTTGTTTCCTATGGCAACATAAAAATTCAAGAGATGGACCTTGACATTAACTAGTGGATGTACAAAGATCCCCCACCACTTGACACTCAACTCCTTGGTTACTTCAAAAAACAAGTATCAAAAATCATATAAGTACGCCATTGAACAATGGAAATATCAAGGTGGTGGTCTAGGACCACAAGAAGGCAGAAGTAAAGACCTGATCACAGCATCAAAGAACCCACAACATCAAGGTCTTGGCTTCAATACCCCTTTCCTATGTATACTAGAGCCCAATACTACAACTGGGGGCACTAACATGACCAACGTTCCCTTCTTGAATAGCCAGGACAACCTCATAGAGATCGAAGACATCCCTGAAGAGAAAGAAAAGAAATCATATGATGACATCTTGGACGATGATACCCTCTTGGGCACTTCTTTCCTCCAACAACTTTCATTAACCTCATAGAACTACCCCTCATACACCCTGAACTCATAGACTAGGACCAACCAAGCGTCACACATATTGATGAGTTCCAAAGCATGAAAGCACTCCTAGAATTCACGGGGGCATTAGGCCCACAATTAGATCAAGATTCAGGATCAACTCACATCTATAAGCTTGAACCTAATGGATATTTCGGGGAAGAGGCAAGCTCTAGTCACAAAATTGAAAAAGAAAAAGAAAAGCAAGAGTCCTTATGTGAAAACCCCTCTGGGGCACATTTTGATTCCAAAAAAGAGAAAATAAAGGGTGTATCTTCTAGTGAAAACCTTTCTAAGGTGCTAGAAGATGGAGACTTACCTCTTCCTCCTATCCAAAATTACAAACCAAAGAAGTTACCAATCATCATGGAGGAAACCAAACTAGTCAACTTGGGTACAAAAGAATGTCCGAGAATCATCTACATTGCAGCCAATCTGACAAAGGGTGAAGAAACAACTTTCATTGCACTTCTTAGAGAATCAATTATAAATTTTGCATGGTCATAAGCAAACATGCCTAGGCTTGATCCAAATCATGTTGTACACAATCTTGCAGTAGATCCCAATGTCAAACCAATCAAGCAGAAGCTAAGAAAAATGCATCCAAAAGTGGTGTTGTTAGTAAAAGCTGAGCTCAAGAAACTCCTCCAAGCCAAGATTATCAGAGCTATAGACCACTTAGATTGGATCTCCAACATTGTTTTTGTTACTAAGCCTTCAGGTGAGATCCGAATCTGTACAAATTTCAGGGACCAGAACAAAGCATGTACAAAAGATGATTTCCCACTTCCCAACATAGACATGATCATAGATCTTAAAGTGGGCAATGAGATGTTGTCACTCATGGATGGGTTCTTAGGCTACAATCAAAGCCAAATAAAAGAAGTAGATCAACACAAAACAACATTCACCACACCATGGGGCACCTTCTATTACAACATGATTCCATTTGGGCTAAAGAACGCATGAGCCACATATCAGAGAGCGAAGACAACCATCTTCCATGACATGATCCACAAAATCCTGGAAGACTATGTGGATGATATTCTTACAAAATCTAAAACATGACATGAACACCTAGACATCCTTGAGAGTTTTTTTGATCACCTCCATCATTATGGCTTGAAGTTGAATCTAAACAAGTGTGTCTTTGGTGTAACATTTGGAAAACTTCTAGGTTTCATTATATCACGGTGCGACATAGAGATTGATCCCAAAAAGGTCAAAGCCATTATGGAAATGCCTCCTTCTAGAACACTCAAGAAACTCAGAAGTCTACAAGGGAAGCTTCAATCAATGCAATGATTCATATCACAGTTGGCAGACAAGTTCCAACCTTTCATGCACCTACTCTACAAAGACACAAGCTTCAAATGGGATCCTGTCTGTCAAAAGAGATTTGAGAAGGTCAAAGGATATCTAGCCAACTCTCCAATTCTTGTACCACTAGTTTCAGGATGCCCTCTCATACTATACATCTCGGTGACCACTACTACACTGGGGGAACTCTTGGCACAACATGATGATGATAACAAAGAGAGGGTCATCTACTATATTAGTCGAACTCTAGTTGGCTATGAGCTAAATTACTCACCTATGGAGAAAGCATGCCTTGCAGTGGTCTTTTCCACTCAAAAGCTTAGACATTACATGCTCAGCCACATAATCAGGCTCATCTCAAAGGTGGACCCACTCAAATATCTATTATCAAGGACAACTCTCATAGGCCATATGGAAAAATGGATCATGCTACTTAGCGAGTTTGACATCCAGTACATAGATCGAAAAGTAATCAAAGGGAAAGTAATTTTTGACCAGCTAGCAAAAGCACCAATGGTGGATGCCTATCCACTAATCATGGAATTCCCTAATGAGCACCTATGTGTGATCGAAGAACAACCCATATGGAAGCTATACTTTGATGGCTCCTACACATCGCATGGATTAGGGGCAAGAATCCTATTTGTCATACCTCAAGGTGACTACATTTTGAAATCATTCAAATTAGGATTCTTGTATACTAACAACATTGCAGAATATGAGGCACTCATCTCAGGCCTCAAAATAGCTATTCAGTGGAACATAACAGAACTGCAAGTGTTTGGAGACTCGCAGCTAATTATCAAATAGGTCCTAGATGAATATCAGATAAAGGATGACAAGTTGCTACCCTACAAAGAACTGGTGGACAGACTGAAAGAGCATTTTCTAAATCTACAGTTCACACAGATACCAAGGCTTCAAAACAAAGAAACTGATGCAATGGTGACCATTAGATACTTATTGGAAATCCCTCATGACACATCATAGTAAGAATTCTTTGTTGAGCAGCTACACACACCTGCTTATGAGAATGCTAATGTAGAAATGGTGTGCATCTTGGTTGGTCCTCAATCCCCATGGTACCATGACATCCATGCATATCTAAAGAATGATATCATATCTCCCCGTCTCACCAATAACCAACACCAAAACTTAATTCATAGAGCTTCCCGCTACACTCTTATAGCCAACACCCTTTATCATTGAGGATATCACAATATTCTCTCTAGGTGTTTAGACTCAAATGAGGTTGTCCTAGCTTTACAAAAGATCTGTGCTAGAATTTTTGGTACCCACATAAGTGGCATGGTTCTCGCAAAGCAATTGCTTCAAGTCGGGTACTATTGGCCTACCATGGAACATGACACTTGTGAATTCATTAGGAAATATCTACCCTATCAGTAGCATGCAAATCTGATTCATGCACCAACACAAGACTTGTAGCCCATTTCACTACCTTGGCCATTTTCATGTTGGGGCTTTGACCTCATTGGCTTAATCACTCCCCTCTCCTCAAATGGACATAAGTACATAATAACTACCATGGAGTACTTCACCAAATGGGTTGAAGCAATTCCACTCACCCTTACTACTGGCATCCAAATATCCAAGTTCATCCTTTATGGCATCATCTGTCACTTTGGTATACCATCTACCATCTTCACAGACCATGGCACACCTTTTGAAAACTAGCATGTGGATGATCTGTGTGCCATACTCCACATCCATCACCATTTCTCCAGTCCATATTTTCCTCAAGGAAATGGCCAAGCTGAGGCAACCAACAAAATAATCCTCAAAATCCTCAAGAAGGTTGTCAATGATTCTGGTCATGACTGGAACCTCCAAATAAATCTTTCCCTCTGGGCCTATTGTACTTCCTTTTGCACTCCCACAAGCACCACCCCATATTCCATTGTATATGGTGCAGAAGTCATTCTACCAATTAAGGTTGATCTCTCATCATTGCATGTCTCCATGAAGAACTATACCACTGATGAAGACTATCATGTGGCACATCTCACACAGCTAGACCTGTTAGATGAAAATAGACAGCAAGCATATGATCACTCGGTTGCATACCAAAATTGACTCAAAAGGAGTTATAACAAGAAATTCCATCCTAGATAGTTCTAGGTCAGTGACATGGTCCTCAAACAAAAATCAAAAGGTCCAAGCACATAGAGAAAAGAAGGGCAAGTTCAAACCTACTTGGCTGGGCCCCTATGTTGTCACAACATGCTTTGGCTCTGGAGCCTATCAGCTATCTACACTAGAAGGTGAGCCCATGAATGATCCAATCAACATCATACATTTGAAGAGGTTCTATGCCTAAACTAGATCTTACATATTTAGAAAATCCATAAAAATTGGAAAAAGTAGAAAAATACAAAAAATATCAAAAAAGCAAAAAATGAAAAGAAAAATAATCGTCTAATGATGAAAACTTGGCAATTCAAGCGCCTTGGACAAGTATGTTGGTGAAAACCTGGCAAACAGGCACCATACATAGTGGATTGAGTCATTATCTATCAAACTCCCATCCCCCCATCCCAGAACCCAGTCCTTTTTCTACCATCCCCATCCCCACCACCATCCCACAACATTCCTCTTTTTAATCCTCAAGAAAATCTGCAATCTTTATTGTACCATATCTTGTCCCATATCTTGTATAGAGTATTCCTTCTTGTATATATCATGTATAGTGATATCTTCCTATCCCAAATCTTGAGCTTCTTTTACATATCAGTTGTAAATCTTTTCCCATCTATTGTACATATCGTCGCATCCTATTGTACATAATCCTTGTCAGTCCTACATCGCATCAAAGAGGGGCAAAATGTAGACACCTAAAAATCCATTAGAAAATAAAAGTATTTTTATTTTTTTGAAAACCCTTGATGACATCATCATTTATTAATTAATTAATTATTTAATTTATTAATTTATTTTTATGTCATTAAATCATCCTATTTTAATTAAACATCCTTAATTAAAGAATCCCTCCCCAAAATTATTTAAATCAAGTTTAAATGAATTTCCTCTATTTATTAATTAATAAATTGACCAAAAATCTTTTAAATAAATAAAATATTTATTTAAATCCTAAAATCTTGGAAATCTTCTAGAAATCCCTAACCTCTTCTAGAATTTCCTAATCTCACTTTAATCTGAATTAAAAAGTGATTCCTACATTTCTTAGCCTAAACCCTTCAAACTTTGACTTTGGGTCAAAACCCCTCATAAATGAGCCTTACACACTCATAAATTCTTCTTACATCCTCATTAATGACTCTTACAAGCCATTAATGAATCCCATGTCTCCTCTTACCCTGTGGTCTCCCTTGCACACTTCCCTAGTGTTGCTCACACATGTGTGAGCAACTTTGACCATGATAATCCCTCTTATTTATTAAATTCATTTGATAAATAAAGTCCTCAACCAAACCCTTTAAATAAATTTGATATTTATTTAAATCCCTAAATCCCTAAACCTCTAGACTCTTCTAGAAATTTCTAAACCCTTATCCTAAGCTTGGTCCATTAAACCCTTTGAAAGTCAATCCTTATCCCTTTGACTCAACCCCTAACCAAACTCCAAACTCTAACTCATCCTCCTAACCCAAGCCCTTCCCAAATCCTATAAATACCCTCATCTTCCAAGAGCAATTCACCAATTCACATAATCCTACTAAGTAGAGTTATAATGTTAGATTCTTGCTAGATCATAAGCTTTTTAGTATATTTGTTAGATTTCATGTTTTTTTCTAAATCATCATAGAATAGCTTAATGGAATGAATCTTAGTTTCATTTATGCTTCTCTAATAATTTATGCATCATACCAAATCATCCCTAGAATGCATTAGAAACAAGCTCCAAGTGCTTAGAGAGCGCACCCACATCCCTCATAATCTGAGCAAATTAAACAATGCTTGAAGCATTCATTTTGGCTCAATCTGAGGTGGCTTGGTTTTTTGTGTTTATGCTTTGAATTTATATAATGTTTAGATTAGTCTAACATTTGTTTGCTTACACCTTTCAAGATAGATACAGATTAAACCATTGTCCACACCTTTCTCCTGGACTCTTAACAAAAACCTTGCAGTGAGAAAATTCTCATCTTAGAGGAGGATGTAGATGTATAGGAGGAACAAGAAGAAAATAAAAGTTCATCCGCAGAGTTGGAGGAAGAATATGAGGACACCTCGATCTCCGTCGAAGGAGAGATAAATAACATCTCCATACTCTGTGTCTTGAGTAGGCTTGGTCTTAGTAGATCAAGTTAAAGCTTTTCAAATTCTTCATAGACTTTCTGCATATTGAATAGGAGTGGACTAATACTCCATTTTGATCATATTTAGATAATAGATCTAGTTTTAGCTACTTTAGCTCTTATTTACATTTTCAAGAACCTTCTGATATATTTTTTTAATATCAAAACTTCGGCTTTGACTTCGGCCCCTTATTCAACAAAAAAATAATAATAATAGCAGAATTCAGAGATCAAATATTTATTGCAAAATAATGTATAGTCATAGGTCATGATACAAACAACACAACACAAAGGATGAGGTTGTATCTGCATTGGAATGCATAGATAAAATTGATATTCAAATCAATTTATTATCCATCGTAGTGAAACTATTAATGTGAACAATTTGTGTAAGTAACAAATCAATAATTGACAAGGGAGTCTCCTACATTTAAATTCCTCAAAAAATTAGATGTGACAGTCATAACCTTTATCCCCAATGGAAATACCAGTATATATCCAACCATCAGAATACTAAATTTTACCAAGGAGAGTTTAAAGAAAAAACTAAGTCCCTCCTTGGTAAGAATTAGTATTTTGATGATTGGATAGATGCCTCTGATGGCAAAGATTGAAGAAAATATTTAATCTAAGCAATAGATATACTTAATCAGTATTGAAATATTTACTGAAAGTGATGCTAATAGAAGTAGCCAAATAAAATAGGGTCCCACCAAATATGTGTTTCTTTGGCTCATTAGAATAATAAAGGTTTACCAGAATATTGAATATAATTCAAATAATATCTAATGACTTGGTCACGTAGAATAGAATCTCAGTTTGCCTCCTTTTGATATAATATTCAAACACATTTTATAGAATCAAATTGTATAAAAGGTAATATTCTTATGAAACTTCCAAATACCAATCTGTGTATTCCAATGTGATGAAAATAGCATTTGCTAATGATGCTTGGATGTAGTTGGAAAGGCCTAGATACTAATTTGATGGATAGAAAGGCTCGCAATGTCCTTGTATAAACTATCGATGGTGTCTTAAGGTATGCTTAGTCATTGGTATAATAATTTTTATGGCATCACAATTATTGAAATGGGATATCTATGCATACTGCAACTATGTATGCATTGTGACCTCTATTGATGATTCAGTATAAAGAATGTATATTGTCTTGTTACTATTGATTATTGCCAATGTATAATCAAGGATAATGATATTGTGTACCTCTATGATGTATGTTGTAGTATGAAGTCATGGCTTGAATGATAAATCATTGGGATCTAAAAATTTCTAAAGATATGAATCTCTGACAAGGTATTACTGATAATCTGCAAACAAAATTGCTCCAATTTGTTCAATAAGGACACAAAGTGACGTTACCTTATTACAGAATCTAATAGACTAGGGAGGATCTCTCACCTCTGAAACTTCTCTCCAATGCTTAATTCGTCAATCATAATTGTAGACACAATAATTCAAATGCTTTCAATGATAAATATGAACAACCAAACAACTTAATTAGATATGCAAGGCTCGGTCAAGGTTGGGTCCTAAATCTCAAATTGGGTGGACCCAAAAGTGGGCACCGAAATCTAAAAATATAAAATTAGATCCTAACAAAGAAAAGTGGTGCATTATTGCACCCCTTTTATTGGGCCCCCTTGTAATAAAATTGACTCCTATGAGAACATAAGAGTTAATTGCAAAATAAAATAGGTACGGCTTGAAAAGGGGACATGATATAAGGGGAGAAGCACTTGATCCATCTATCAAAATACATGTGATGAATTTGATCAAAGTATGTAGACCATGTAATCACATTAGATAGATAGAATTAGGACCTATGGTTTATGGTCCTAGGTTAAATAACAACATAAGGGGTCATGAGAGTTCATGTTTTGCTAGAGGTCCTAATAGGATGGCTTAAGAGACTAACCTATGATACTATTTATTTCTAGTCTAGGTTATTTGTTTATTGTTTGTTTCTAGTCTAGGTTTATACATGTAAAATAAAAACTATGATTAATTTACCGAGTATAAATAAAAAACACAACAAAATGTAACCTTAAACACAAAATATATCTTAAATTTTAGAAACAATATATAATTTACATTTACAAAAAAGATTAAACTTAAATAGAAAATATTAACAAAGAAACCATATATTTCCCATTAGAAATAGAAAAAAAATACTAGAAGCTAAAAGTAGAACAAAAAAATGGAAATAAATGTATTAACCTAGAAACTGGGATGGTCAAATTTTTAAAAAGAAAAATAATATTTTTTTTAAACAGGATCTCATTTCATTCTTAATGAGATCCTAGGATCAGGATCCCATCAATAAATGAGATCCCATTCTAATTTTTGTTTGGGTTTCTCAATGTAGAACAAGATCTCATTTTTTTTTATTACAATTTAGCCTTTATGTTTGAAACTTCCACCACAAGTGGACTCAATTTTTTGCACATACCCTAAGATCACATGTTTATAAGGAAATTATAGAAATATTCCTAATAAATTAAAAATTCACAAGCCTCATTAAATCCAAAAACATGTTCCTAATTGACATTTAAAGTTAAAGAGATACATTTGAGAGCTACTTGATCAAGGAAATAGTAATTTTAAGGGAAACACACCCACATCATAAAATAAACATTAAGATTATTGATCGATTATAGTAAAATGTTTCTACAACCTAATCAATGTGAAAACACCTTCATTGGTCCCATTAATCCTAATAAACACAAATATCCTCTGAACCCCCCATCAATCCCATCCAAGGTCCAACATTCTATCCATAGGCCCAACAAACTTTGTTTTTAGTTTCCTCGCAAATGAGTAATATGCACATTTCCATAGCTCCGAGCTACCAAAATGACAGGTTTGCATATAATCCTAAATTATCAAGGCAAAATATTAGTCCCTCACAAGTAAGGAATTGTAGAGCACATTTATGTTTATACAAATCAAGGATTTTATGGTACTGGGTACAATTTCTTAACTAACATAATAAGGATGTTAATCAATATTCCTATGAGTGCTAGGGAAACTTTTCTCGCCATCAACTTGGGGTCCTACCATCATTACTCTAGATACTTTCTTCCACCCATCACTTTGGTGATTCTCTGAATATTCTTGACATCTATTTCCTCCATCCATTTTATTGGAACAAAAAAATAACACACTTTTTGACATATTTTTTAATAATGAATCTATGATCACTTCATAAAAAATCATCCAAACACATAAAACACCCACACCTTGATAGTGGAAATTACAAATTCAAAGGCCAAAGAATGAACATAAAACAATATAAAACTCAAATTTCAAACATCTCATACATCTAATCTTCTTATCCAAAATATAATAACAATTTAAAAAATATATATATCCACAATCCCCATATCCATAAATGAAAAAAAAAACATGTTTGTATGTCTTGATTTTTTGGTTTTTATGTGGATTGATTTGTGAGAATGGAAATACTAGGGAGATTTGGATTATATTAACATGTTCATGCTTATGAGGGGTATGCCATAACTTCTCACATTCATATTTTTTTCCTATGATTCATTTTTAATATCTATTGGATAAAATCAGTCATAGCTAGGTTGGATTGATTGATTGATTGATATGAATGATCTGATTGGATTTATCAATTCAAATTTATCATGTTATTATTTAAGCTTTGAAGGAGGATTTGTATAAGGAGATAGGATTTGTTCATTTGAGACATAGATATTATCAATAGAATCTTGGATTTGGCTTTGGTTTAAGCATAATCTATGGTAAGTTGGGTTCATATGCTTGTACGTGTCCAAGATCATAATTTGTGGTAAGTTTTGATCCTATGATTTTAAGATGTCTAACCATATCATCTTTATTTTGAAGTAGAAAGTGATCTAGTGGGGCCTAACCTTTTTTTGTTTTAAGAAAACCACTATGCTCATTTGTATACACATCTTCATGCACAAGGATATCATCATCACCATCATCATAAACATCATTTCAAGGTGGGGTATGAAATTGGTCTTTCCCATTAGATTGGATGTTTCTTGGCTTCTAGTAATAATAAGTGGCATACAAAATCTTGGATTACTAAATTGGTACAAAGTTGGACTTCTATATCGTAGACAAGAATAGTATATGACTCTAGATTTCTTTAAAAATAAATTGTTATGATTGTGGAATTTGTGAAAAATGGGACAATGCTACGACTCTTTCTTTTGCATAAAATGAACAATTTTATGATTATGGAATTGGGTTGTGGGACCTAGTATGGGGTGAGGTTTAGTTGAAAATGAGATTGTGGACTTATTTAAAATTGGAATTATGGTACTATGTACTATTGAAAGTACCTACATAGGGTTGGCTTAGCAATAAATGAATAAAATAGACTAAATACCACAATTAGTGAGCTATTTAAATGAAAATACAACTAATGAGCACTCTATGGCTCTCTATTTAAGTTTTCTAATACAAAGCTCTTAGCAAGCCTCCATTAGTGACAACCTTAAAATGAGAAATGATAAGATATCAAGCTAATTCAGTCAATTCCAATTGAAACTATGCTCAAAATAGCCTAAAATGCCTTTCTAGCTTAAAAACTCAAGAGGTTTAATTCAATTCTCAGATTTGTGGATGGATTTCTCCTAATTTTGGTCTTCAATTTATAGATTTTGGCAAGCATAGGGGGTGAAGTTAATTTGATCATGGTTGATTTAAGCTTAATTCCATGGTTCCACCTTTGGGGATAATTTAAATGGATTGTCATCAAAGCTTAGGACAAAGAAACAAAATGAGTGGTCAAGATGCTCTCACCTTATGTGTGATTGAGATTCAATCTGAGCTTGATCCATGTGAGTCCAATCCTTAATTCCCATTGGTTGATGTATTTTCCTCCCATGTGGTGGGTGAGGGAAATTAGGAATTAATAATTATGATTTGTTTAACCATGTGTACCCCTTGAATGGGTTAATTTGATTTAAATTAAACTATATAATTAATTAGATTAATTGCACAATTAATTGATTTATCTTGATTTAATTAATTTAAATTGATTTATTGGCTTTTGATTTTCAATTAAAAGTGGATTTTGGCTTGATTGTAATTTATGCTTTGATTTTGTCTTAGTTGCTTACTCGAATTGATCTTGACCATTTTTGGGTGATTACAAATGCCCCTCTTTGAATTGATGTGCAAAGTGCATCAATTCAAAGAATGTCCTAATGTAGAGCCATTGATAACTAATGATCGATTTTATCCTGATAAAGGATGGTGATACCGATGATAGGTCTAATGAAGTTTCAATTGATTTGAAGTTCTCGATGCTCGTTTCAATGATGGATTATTGATATGGTGCCTGACTCGACATGATTCAATGTTTTGATGCCCCATTTGATTAAAAGAAAAAAAAAATCGTTAAAAGATTAATGGCTTTGATTTGATTATGTCGATGATGATCCTAATAATTTGAGTGTATGCCCCCCGGAAATGAAATAAAATTTGATTTTGGGTGAAAGATGTTGCATTTTTTATCCTTTGCATTGAATATTTTCAATTAGGTGTCGATTTCAATTTCATTTTCGATAATGAATTTGCGATGCTATGATGACAAATACCCTTGAGTTGGCTGATTGGGTGTTAAATTTGGGTCACAGGTTATTTTTTGGTCAAAAGTGCCCCTTTTTAGGTCAAAAAGGCTATATATAGGGGTAAAAGGTCATTTTCACCCTTCACTTTCACTTTTTCACTCTGACCCTCTAAGCCTTTTGTGATGGTTATCCCAATTCAAGAGCACAAATTCAAGTGAGGTCAATGGTACTAGTGCCCGCCTAGCTATGGACCTCCAATATGTACCCCTACAAACTCACTTTGTCCATTTCATGCATTTAATTTTTTAAAAATTGGATTTTTCAAAGAGAACCCAATTTTTTTTTCCTTTTTTAATTTTAGTTTCACTTTCAAGCATTTACACTGCGCATACAAGTTTGTTTGAGTGCATTCGCAATTTTTGCAACACATTCAATCATTTTTGTTGTACTTTTAAATGTGAAACCTAGGTCAAACTTTCACCTTTAGGATTTTCTATTGTGCTTTCACATTTAATTGTGTATTTAATTTGTTTAGCAGTGCGTACAAGTGAATCTTGTAGTACGTACTAGTTCCTGTTGCACTTTCAACTTGTTTCTGCGCATTCAAATAATTTTGTTGTGCTTTCACATATTTAAGCTGTGCATTTGATTTTTAGCACATTTAAGCCATAAAATAACACATACACCCTATTTGGAAATTTTTTTGAACCTTTCAATCAATTTTCATGTTTGTCTAATTTCATCAATTGGTTGATTGGCTTAGGTGTTGAGTCTTGTTTACAACAAGTCATTTGATGTCAATTCTAGTCATTTGATATTAAATTTGGATTGTCAATCTTGATTATATGGTTGATTGTGATGATAAATTTTATGTCCTCTCTAAATAGACTCAGGAAAATTGATGGTGGTTTGATTTGATATTGATTGGTCGATTGACTTGTAATGATCCAATAGTTAATGATTTTGATTTATGATGTGTTTAAAATTGATTCTACAGACTCACCTCTAAAAGTTGGGCATCTGAGGTTTATTTCCCTTATCATTCAACATGGTTGATGATTTGAGCAGCCATGAGCGTTGATTGATTGGTCGGTGTAGTCTTTCATTTTTTCTTTCTCTCCGTCGATTCTGCATGAATCAAGGTCTACTCATAACTATGGTAGAGCGTTAGCACTCTGACCATAACACATTCCACTTGCCAATGGGGGAGATAACCATCACCCCCGAGGACATGTATAGATTACTAAGGATCTCCACCCATGGGGAGATTGTATATTATGATTAGGTTTACAACGACACTATATGTCAGTGAATATTTGGCGGCCCCACTATTGGAGACGATAGTATCTTATGGGCGTAGTTCCCTTCTTTCCCTATACTTCCAATAGTACTAGGAGTTCTGGTTGGTAGTGTTAGGATTAACAAGGTAGAAATAACAATTACATACAAAAATAACCAATATCAGAAATACATAAACCACACAAAAGAGAACACAAGACACAAAGATTTAACATGGTTCACCCAATCCCTGGGCTACGTCCACCAACAGTGAGTCCAATATTTTATTATCCATTGATTTCAATCTGATTACAATATGTAATCCCTTACAGCTTAATTTTGCCACAAGCACTAAAATCATACATTATGAAATCCCTAACCCTAAGCCATATTATATAATATTTTTCCACTTTAGGGTTAGAATGAGTTACAACATGTCGGCAAGGTTGGGAGGAAAAGTGTACAGTACTTTCCTAGATAGTACTTTCATGATCAGTCACCACAAGCTAACAAGTGGGTTCTAGATCATCGAGGACATGGATCTATCATTGGTTGGGGCCACATACTAGAGGACATGATTTCCTAACCACATAGATTTGATTGGGGTTCATGCGTTCTAGCACAGCTTTATCATGAGTTGTATAATCTAGTGTATTGACATGGGGCTACTCTTTCTACTGGGTTGTCCTATTATAGGTGTGGACATGGGAGAACATTCTCATGACTCAGCCCATTTTCATGTGGCATTGTGATCCAAGATGGTCATTTTTGTTTATCTATGAGGGGATGGTTGTCCAGGGCCACCTGGGCAAGTTGGATTAGTGGTGTCACATAGTTGACGATATAGATCAAGTGGTGTGGAGGTCATATCTAGGTTGCAAGCCTTTCCCTAAGGATGCATCTGAGCTTCCTTATATGTGCATGCCATAATGGATGATAGGGAAAACACCCTTGATTATCGAGAGATTCTTCTTTTACAGGGTTCTACAATAGTTCAGTCGGGCTCAGGGTATGTTGTGGGGATTAACACTATGTACTCGGGTACAGGTAGAGAGATTCCTTTGGGATCTACAAATAGATTACATGATAGCCTAGGATGAGTTACTAAAGCTTCCTCACCTAACCTAGGATATGAGGGAGCATAGTATTGATGTAGGTATGATAAATGACTATGCCCTGTGGTTCTTACAGAGCCCATTTCCTAGGTTTGCAGATCTTGCAGAGCCAATGCTAGGGATTGATGAGAAGTCTGATGATGATGGTGGTGATGGAAGTGATGGTAGGAGATGGGGTCATCAGGGATGATGCACGGGGTGAGTGAGACAAGGTGGAAGGGTTGTTATTCTTGTGATTGTTGCCCCCTCTCTAAGTATGTATGAGAGGTAGACGGGTTAGAGTTAGAGGTGGCCCCTTCAGGGCTCTTCATCAGGTTGGATAGGATAGATTGGCCTGATGGATCCAACACATGGTACAAGTGTATAGACAGGTTTCCCTACAAGTTGTTGTAGACATTGTGATGCAGGAGCATCCTGGGTGTAAGAGCAATCTTGCATCACCCAAAAATATTTTTATTTTTTAATTTCAATAAGGGCTATTTTGTGCAGAGCTGCTATTTATGGAAAGTTACTATTTTTGGTAATTTTTGTCTGTGCTCAGAATGATCTAATTTCTTTCTTGGAGGTTCATTTTGGTCATATAAGTCTACCAGTAAAGTTTCATTTCCAGATCAAGTGTATGTTGGAAGATATTGAAGATTTTCGGTATTGGCAGCGGGGTACAGAAACTTTGAACTCAGTTTTGAAGGTTTTAGAGGCCCCGGATGAGGTCAAAAATTTGGGTGATGGGCGCTTGCGCCGGTCAAGCCTGTAGAGTGCTTCGTGGCGTTTCCAAAATGGGGTTATAATAGCCGAGCGGATCAACGGGTGATGACTTATGGTCTTCGAAAGTTGGGCCACCTGAAAAGGCGAAAAATAATTTTCTTCAAAATTTCTATTCGGGTTTCAAAAGTTATCTTTAGCCGACTATGATGTAATAAAATGTAAAATAAAATAATTCTAAGTTTGGTCGGCCTTATTGGCTCAAAATTCTGGAACCTTCCCAGGCGGTGGAAAATTGCCTATATAAGGAAGGCTGTATTATTGTCTTAGGCAGTTCAAAATAGATCTGGGTAGTAGATCTGGGTAATAGTTCGAGGCTTTGTCCTACAGAATATTGTAAGGGAATGCCCATGTGGCTTTGCATATTGTAATTCTAAAAGTTTGTAATTCCACATTTGTGGAGATAATAAGAAGCCAATTTTCTGTTCTTGCATATTATTGTTGTTGTTTCTCTATGTCTGTTATGTGTTTGTGGTATTAAGGGGATCACCCTTCATCAAGTGGTATCAGAGCAGGAGTTCTTGAGTGTGTAAACAGATCGCCGACTGTGAGGCAGTTTGCACCAGGACCGTGGGTAGGGTTTCAGCGCGCATCGCGAAAATACCTCCACGAAGGGAACGTGGCGGAAGAGATGGTGTTGTAACACCTGAGGTTAGAGAGCTGCAGAGACAAGTGCGAGCATTACAAGAAGAGATTCGCAGAGGAATGAATCTTAATGTCAGAGACGAAAGCGAGGATGAAGCCGAAGAAGAATATCAAGAAGGAGAAGTCGACATTGTGAACCAGGAGGAAGAAAGACTTTTTCGGGCCATTTCCAAGATTGGGAAAAGACCTAAGATTGAGGTTCCTACATTTTCTGGAAATCTTAACCCAGAGGAATTGATTGACTGGATCAATGAATGTGAGGAATATTTTGAGTACGAAGATGTTGACGATCCTGATAGGGTCAAATTTGTGAAGGCCAGATTGAAAGGTCATGCAAAGATCTGGTGGCAAGAAATTCAATTGGAGTGAAATAGAAGAGGGAAAGATAAAATCACAAGATGGGATCGGATGGTGGAAAAATTAAAGCGACAGTTCATTCCTGTTGATTATGAGCTTGACCTACTGAAGAAAATGCAGAGTTTGAAGCAAGCAGGAAGATCTGTTCAGGAGTATACAGAGGAGTTCTACCGACTTCTCATCAGAATAGGCCATGCAGAAGCTGATAAGGAGAAAGTTTCCCGATACCTTAATGGGTTAAGGCCAAGCATTCAGGAGGAGCTGAATCTGGTTCGAATGAACAATATTGAAGAGGCATACCAGTTTGCCCTAAAAGTAGAGGAAAAGCTGAACAAGAAGTTTGAGAGTAGACAAAACGGAAGAGGTCGCGGTGGATGATCTGGTGGACAGTCATACGGTGGCCGAAATGAAGATCCAAAAAAGAAGGATGAGGCCAGTAGCAGTCAGAATCAGTGAGGAAATAATTCCAATCGCTTCCAGGATCAGAATAATAGAGATCAGAGAGGAAGAGGAAGGGGACAAGGATCTGGAAGAGGTGGCTTCCGTGGAACATGTTTTCACTGTGGAGAAGAAGGTCATAGGGCATTTGAATGTCCTCAGCGCCAAGGCAGAACAGACAGGAGAAATGAAGGCCAGGCCAGAGTTGCACATGTAGATGAAGATGTCAGATCATCAAATTCTAAAGATGCTGAAAGAGGAGAAACGTTGATTAACAGAAGAGTCCTGTTGAGTGGTGAGAATGAACCTGAGCAAAGGAGGAGCCTATTTCGCACTAGGTGCAAGTGTGAAGGTAAATGTTGTGATGTGATTATTGATAGTGGAAGCACTGACAATTTGGTGTCAGAAGAGATGGTGACAAAGTTGAAGCTCAAGAGACAGAAACACCCACATCCATATCGGATTGCCTGGGTACAGGATGACCACAAGGTCATGGTCAATGAACAATGCCTGGTGAAGTTCAAGATTGGCGGATACCAAGATGAGGTATTGTGTGATATCATATCTATGGATGCATGTCATATGTTGTTGGGTAAACCATGGCAGTTTGACAGATGTGTTGTACATGATGGTCGTGCGAATACCTATTCCCTGACAAAGGATGGAGTGCGGCATAAGCTAAAACAATTGAAAGAGACTGAAGAAAAGGTATGTGGTAATGCAAGGATAACTTTTTTTGATGGAAGAAATTTCCTAGATGGTATGAGGCATGAGCATGTATGTTTTGCTTTAATTCCAAAAGCTGGTAAAGAGAAAGTAGAAGATGTTCTTGTAGAAGTTGCAGATTTGTTGAATGAGTTTCAGGATATTGTATTCGATAACGTGCCTGATGGATTACCACCAGTCAGGAAGATCAGTCATCAGATGGACTTGATCCCAGGAGCAAGTTTGCCGAATAAGGCAGCACACAGAATGACACCTACAGAAAGTGAGGAGTTGAACAGATAAGTACATGAGTTGTTACAGAAAAGATTGATCCGTGAGAGTCTGAGTCCCTGTGTTGTACCAGCGGTATTAGCACCAAAGAAGAATGGAGAATGGAGGATATGTACAGATTCTAGGGCAATAAACAAGATCACAATCAAGTATAGGTTTCCATTGCCACGAATGGATGATAATATGGACTGTTTGAGTGGAGCTGTGTATTTCTCAAAAATAGATCTGAAAAGTGGATATCATCAGATTCGGATCAGAGAAGGAGATGAATGGAAGACTGCCTTCAAGACAAAGGAAGGACTATATGAGTGGTTAGTCATGCCTTTTGGGCTAACCAATGCACCGAGCACTTTCATGCGGCTCATGAACGAGGTTCTGAAAAAATTTCTGGGTAAGTTTGTCATTGTTTACCTAGATGATATTTTGATCTTTAGCAAGACATTAGATGAGCATATGATGCATATTCGTATGGTATTTGAGAAGTTGAGAGAAGAGAAATTGCTGATTAATTTGAAGAAGTGCAGTTTTGTGAAGAAGGAGTTGGTGTATTTGGGGTTTGTAGTTTCGGGAGAAGGTCTAAAAATGGACCCAGAGAAGGTACAGACTATTCTTGAATGGCCTACTCCAAGGAATGCTACTGAGGTAAGATCTTTTCATGGTCTAGCTATCTTTTACAGAAAGTTTATCAGAAACTTTAGCAGTATTTGTGGACCCTTGACTGAAACAATGAGAGGGGATAGAAAAGAGTTTAAGTGGACTAATGGGGCAGAAAAGAGTTTTCAATTATTGAAACAAAAAGTTACAGAACAACCTGTTTTAGCACTTCCAGATTTTAATAAGGTGTTTCAAGTAGATTGTGATGCTAGTGGTACTGCAATAGGAGCTGTTATGAGCCAAGAAGGTAAACCTGTTGCGTATTTCAGTGAGAAGTTAAATGATGCCAAGAGGAAGTATTATGTTTATGATCAAAAATTTTATGCTATAGTTCAGGCATTAAAGAAGTGGAGACATTATCTACTTCCTAAAGAGTTTGTTTTGTATACTGATCATCAAGCTTTGCAATATTTGAATAGTCAAGGAAAGTTGAATCAGAGGCATTTGAAATGGGTTGAGTTTTTGCAGAGTTATACATTTGTTTTGAAACACAGGAGTGGAAAGTCTAATAGGGTTGTAGATGCTCTTAGCAGAAGGCAACTATTGCTGACAGAGATGCAAATTGAAGTGGTTGGGTTCAAGGAACTCAAGAATTTGTATCTAGAAGATCTTGATTTTGGTGAAGCTTGGAAAGCTTGTACAGAACCTGTTACTCTAGACAAGACAAAATGGTTGGATTTTATCATCCAAGATGATATGCTATTCAGAGGGAGTCAGTTGTGCATTCCACAAAGTTCTATGAGGGAGAATCTCATCAAGGAGAAGCACAGTGGAGGATTGGCTGGATATTTTGGTCGTGATAAAACCCTTGCTTTGGTTGGTGAGAATTATTATTGGCCACAATTGCAGCAAGATGTGAAGAAGTTTGTATAGAGTTGCAGAGTATGTCAGATGGCGAAAGGAGTGAAGCAGAATATAGGGTTGTATCAGCCATTACCTATACCAGAGAAGCCTTGGGAGGATATCAGTATGGACTTTGTTCTTGGTTTACCGAGGACAAAGCGGGGACATGATTCAATTTTTGTAGTAGTTGACAGATTTTTGAAGATGACACATTTCATTCCCTGCAAGAAGACTAATGATGCTGTTCATATAGCAGAATTATTTTTCAGAGAAGTAGTGAGACTTCATGGTTTACCAAAGACCATAGTTTCAGATCGGGACACTAAGTTTGTTGGATATTTCTGGCGTACATTGTGGAAGAATTTGAAGACAGATTTGAAGTTCAGTTCATCACATCATCCACAGACTGATGGACAGACAGAGGTGGTGAATAGGAGTTTGGGAAATTTGCTGAGATGTTTGGTTGGGGATAAGCCAATAGGATGGGATTTGATTTTACCATAGGCAGAATTTGCATACAATAATTCTGTCAACAGGAGCACTGGTAAATCACCATTCCAGATTGTATATGGAAGTAGTCTAAGAAATGCATCTGAGTTGAGAAAGATAGATAAAGGAGAAATAAGTAGTGCTGAAGCTGAGGATTTTACAGAACATTTGAAGAACATCCATGAGGAGGTGAGGAAGCATATTACCAAGATGAATGCACAGTATAAGGCTAAGGCAGATGAGAAAAGGAGGTATAAAGATTTTCAGGTTGGTGATGAAGTCATGGTTCATTTGCGGAAGGAGCGGTTTCCAGTTGGTACATATAACAAGCTGAAAATGAAGAAGTTTGAGCCATGTAAGATATTGAAGAAGTATGATTCAGGAAATGCAAATAAGGTAGAATTGCCTAGTGAGCTGAATATTTCACCAGTCTTTAACATTTCAGATTTGACAGAGTATCACGAATGAGGTGTTGAAGATGAGGTTGCAGCAGCACAGTGAAGTATTCCAGCAACTCGTTCAGACACTAAGGAGATCGAAGATATACTGGACAGTCGTGTTGGCAGAAGCACAAGGAACAGGACATATGAAGAATATCTGGTCAAGTGGAAAGGACGACCTGTTGAAGATTCATCGTGGCTAACAAATGAGGAGGTTAACCGTCTTGGTTTTCCTCTGCACACCTGAGTCGTGACAGGGTCACTTCTCAAATTACCCTGGGTGTCTGATGCAGGAGCATCCTGGGTGTAAGAGCAATCTTGCATCACCCAAAAATATTTCTGTTTTTGAATTCAATAAGGGCTATTTTGTGCAGAGCTGCTATTTATGGAAAGTTACTATTTTTGGTAATTTTCGTCTGTGCTCAGAATGATTTAATTTCTTTCTTGGAGGTTCATTTTGGTCATATAAGTCTGCCAGTAAAGTTTCATTTCCAGATCAAGTGTATGTTGGAAGATATTGAAGATTTTCGGTATTGGCAGCGGGGTATAGAAATTTTGAACTCAGTTTTGAAGGCTTTAGAGGCCCCGGATGAGGTCAAAAATTTGGGTGACAGGTGCTTGCGCCAGTCAAGCCTGTAGAGCGCTTTGTGGCGTTTCAGAAATGGGGTTATAATAGTCGAGCGGGTCAACGGGTGATGACTTATGGTCTTCAGAAGTTGGGCCACCTGAAATGGCGAAAAATAATTTTCTTCAAAATTTCTGTTCGGGTTTCAAAGGTTATCTTCAGCCGACTATGATGTAATAAAATGTAAAATAAAATAATTCTAAGTTTGGTCGGCCTTATTGGCTAAAAATTCTGGAACCTTCCTAGGCGGTGGAAAATTGCCTATATAAGGAAGGCTGTATTATTGTCTTAGGCAGTTCAGAATAGTTCTGGGTAGTAGATCTGGGTAATAGTTCAAGGCTTTGTCCTAAAGAATATTGTAAGGGAATGCCCATGTGGCTTTGCATATTGTAATTCTAAAAGTTTGTAATTCCACATTTGTGGAGATAATAAGAAGCCAATTTTCTGTTCTTGCATATTATTGTTGTTGTTTCTCTATGTCTGTTATGTGTTTGTGGTATTAAGGGGAGCACCCTTCATCAAGTGGTATCAGAGCAGGAGTTCTTGAGTGTGTAAACAGATCGCCGACTGTGAGGCAGTTTGCACCAGGACCGTGGGTAGGGTTTCAGCGCGCATCGTGAAAATGCCTCCACGAAGGGAACGTGGCGGAAGAGCTGGTGTTGTAACACCTGAGGTTAGAGAGCTGCAGAGACAAGTGCGAGCATTACAAGAAGAGATTCGCAGAGGAATGAATCTTAATGTCAGAGACGAAAGCGAGGATGAAGCCGAAGAAGAATATCAAAAAGGAGAAGCCGAAATTGTGAACCAGCAGGAAGAAAGACTTTTTCAGGCCATTTCCAAGATTGGAAAAAGACCTAAGATTGAGGTTCCTACATTTTCTGGAAATCTTAACCCAGAAGAATTGATTGACTGGATCAATGAATGTGAGGAATATTTTGAGTATGAAGATGTTGACGATCCTGATAGGGTCAAATTTGTGAAGGCCAGATTGAAAGGTCATGCGAAGATCTAGTGGCAAGAAATTCAGTTGGAGCGAAATAGAAGAGGGAAAGATAAAATCACAAGATGGGATCGGATGGTGGAAAAATTGAAGCGACAATTCATTCCTGTTGATTATGAGCTTGACCTACTGAAGAAAATGCAGAGTTTGAAGCAAGCAGGAAGATCTGTTCAGGAGTATACAGAGGAGTTCTATCGACTTCTCATCAGAATAGGCCATGCAGAAGCTGATAAGGAGAAAGTTGCCCGATGCCTTAATGGGTTAAGGCCAAGCATTCAGGAGGAGCTGAATCTGGTTCGAATGAATAGTATTGAAGAGGCATACCAGTTTGCCCTAAAAGTAGAGGAAAAGCTGAACAAGAAGTTTGAGAGTAGATAAAACGGAAGAGGTCGCGGTGGACGATCTGGTGGATGGTCATACGGTGGCCGAAATGAAAATCCGAAAAAGAAGGATGAGGCCAATAGCAGTCAGAATCAGCGAGGAAATAATTCCAATCGCTTCCAGGATCAGAATAATAGAGATCAGAGAGGAAGAGGAAGGGGACAAGGATCTGGAAGAGGTGGCTTCCGTGGAACATGTTTTCACTGTGTTAAGAAGGTCATAGGGCATTTGAATGTCCTCAGCGCCAAGGCAGAACAGACAGGAGAAATGAAGGCCACGCCAGAGTTGCACATGTAGATGAAGATGCCAGATCATCAAATTCTAAAGATGCTGAAAGAGGAGAAACGTTGATTAACAGAAGAGTCCTGTTGAGTGGTGAGAATGAACCTGAGCAAAGGAGGAGCCTATTTCGCACCAGGTGCAAGTGTGAAGGTAAATGTTGTGATGTGATTATTGATAGTGGAAGCACTGACAATTTGGTGTCAGAAGAGATGGTGACAAAGTTGAAGCTCAAGAGACAGAAACACCCACATCCATATCGGATTGCCTGGGTACACGATGACCACAAAGTCATGGTCAATGAACAATGCCTGGTGAAGTTCAAGATTAGCGGATACCAAGATGAAGTATTGTGTGATATCATATCTATGGATGCATGTCATATGTTGTTGGGTAGACCATGGCAGTTTGACAGATGTGCTGTACATGATGGTCGTGCGAATACCTATTCCCTGACAAAGGATGGAGTGCGGCATAAGCTAAAACAATTGAAGGAGACTGAAAAAAAGGTATGTGCTAATGCAAGGATAATTTTTGTTGATGGAAGAAATTTCCTAGATGGTATGAGGCATGAGCATGTATGTTTTGCTTTAATTCCAAAAGCTGGTAAAGAGAAAGTAGAAGATGTTCTTGTAGAAGTTGCAGATTTGTTGAATGAGTTTCAGGATATTGTATCCGATAACGTGCCTGATGGATTACCACCAGTCAGGAAAATCAGTCATCAGATGGACTTGATCCCAGGAGCGAGTTTGCCGAATAAGGCAGCACACAGAATGACACCTGCAGAAAGTGAGGAGTTGAACAGACAAGTACATGAATTGTTACAGAAAGGATTGATACGTGAGAGTCTGAGTCCCTGTGCTGTACCAGCGGTATTAGCACCAAAGAAGAATGGAGAATGGAGGATGTGTATAGATTCTAGGGCAATAAACAAGATCACAATCAAGTATAGGTTTACATTGCCACGAATGGATGATATTATAGACTGTTTGAGTGGAGCTGTGTATTTCTCAAATATAGATCTGAAAAGTGGATATCATCAGATTCGGATCAGAGAAGGAGATGAATGGAAGACTGCCTTCAAGACAAAGGAAGGACTATATGAGTGGTTAGTCATGCCTTTTGGGCTAACCAATGCACCGACCACTTTCATGCGGCTCATGAACGAGGTTCTGAAAGAATTTCTGGGTAAGTTTGTCATTGTTTACCTAGATGATATTTTGATCTTTAGCAAGACATTGGATGAGCATATGATGCATATTCGTATGGTATTTGAGAAGTTGAGAGAAGAGAAATTGCTGATTAATTTGAAGAAGTGCAGTTTTGTGAAGAAGGATTTGGTGTATTTGGGGTTTGTAGTTTCGGGAGAAGGTCTAAAAATGGACCCAGAGAAGGTACAGGCTATTCTTGAATGGCCTACTCCAAGGAATGCTACTAAGGTAAGATCTTTTCATGGTCTAGCTAGCTTTTACAGAAAGTTTATCAAAAACTTTAGCAGTATTTGTGGACCCTTGAATGAAACAATGAGAGGGGATAGAAAAGAGTTTAAGTGGACTAATGGGGCAGAAAAGAGTTTTTAATTATTGAAACAAAAAGTTACAGAACAACCTATTTTAGCACTTCCAGATTTTAATAAGGTGTTTCAAGTAGATTGTGATGCTAGTGGTACTGGAATAGGAGCTGTTATGAGCCAAGAAGGTAAACCTGTTGCGTATTTCAGTGAGAAGTTAAATGATGCCAAGAGGAAGTATTATGTTTATGATCAAAAATTTTATGCTATAGTTCAGGCATTAAAGAAGTGGAGACATTATCTACTTCCTAAGGAGTTTGTTTTGTATACTGATCATCAAGCTTTGCAATATTTGAATAGTCAAGGAAAGTTGAATCAGAGGCATTTGAAATGGGTTGAGTTTTTGCAGAGTTATACATTTGTTTTGAAACACAGGAGTGGAAAGTCTAATAGGGTTGCAGATGCTCTTAGCAGAAGGCAACTATTGCTGACAGAGATGCAGATTGAAGTGGTTGGGTTCAAGGAACTCAAGAATTTATATCCAGAGGATCCTGATTTTGGTGAAGCTTAGAAAGCTTGTACAGAACCTATTACTCTAGACAGGACACAATGGTTGGATTTTATCATCCAAGATGATATGCTATTCAGAGGGAGTTAGTTGTGCATTCCACGAAGTTCTATGAGGGAGAATCTTATCAATGAGAAGCACAGTGGAGGATTGGCTAGACATTTTGGTCGTGATAAAACCCTTGCTTTGGTTGGTGATAATTATTATTGGCCACAATTGCAGCAAGATGTGAAGAAGTTTGTACAGAGTTGCAGAGTATGTCAGATGGCGAAAGGAGTGAAGCAGAATACAGGGTTGTATCAGCCATTACCTATACCAGAGAAGCCTTGGGAGGATATCAGTATGAACTTTGTTCTTGGTTTACCAAGGACACAGCGGGGACATGATTCAATTTTTGTAGTAGTTGACAGATTTTTGAAGATGGCACATTTCATTCCCTGCAAGAAGACTAATGATGTTGTTCATATAGCAGAATTGTTTTTCAGAGAAGTAGTGAGACTTCATGGTTTGCCAAAGACCATAGTTTCAGATCGGGACACTAAGTTTGTTAGATATTTCTGGCGTACATTGTGGAAGAAGTTGAAGATAGATTTGAAGTTCAGTTCATCACATCATCCACAGACTGATGGACAGATAGAGGTGGTGAATAGGAGTTTGGGAAATTTGCTGAGATGTTTGGTTGGGGATAAGCCAACAGGATGGGATTTGATTTTACCACAGGCAGAATTTGCATACAATAATTCTGTCAACATGAGCACTAGTAAATCACCATTCTAGATTATATATGGAAGTAGTCCAAGAAATGCATCTGAGTTGAGAAAGATAGATAAAGGAGAAATAAGTAGTGCTGAAGCTGAAGATTTTGCAGAACATTTGAAGAACATCCATGAGGAGGTGAGGAAGCATATTACCAAGATGAATGCACAGTATAAGGCTAAGGCAGATGAGAAAAGGAGGTATAAGGAATTTCAAGTTGGTGATGAAGTCATGGTTCATTTGCGGAAGGAGCGGTTTCCAGTTGGTACATATAACAAGCTGAAAATGAAGAAGTTTGGGCCATGTAAGATACTGAAGAAGCATGATTCAGGAAATGCATATGAGGTAGAATTGCCTAGTGAGCTGAATATTTCACCAGTGTTTAACATTTCAGATTTGACAGAGTATCACGAAGGAGGTGTTGAAGATGAGGTTGCAGCAGCACAGTGGAGTATTCCAGCAACTCGTTCAGACACTAAGGAGATCGAAGATATACTGGACAGTCGTGTTGGCAGAAGCACAAGGAACAGGACATATGAAGAATATCTGGTCAAGTGGTAAGGACGACCTGTTGAAGATTCATCGTCGCTAACAAAGGAGGAGGTTAACCGTCTTGGTTTTCCTCTGCACACCTAAGTCGTCACAGGGTCACTTCTCAAATTACCCTGGGTGTCTGATGCAAGAGCATCCTGGGTGTAAGAGCAATCTTGCATCACCCAAAAATATTTCTATTTTTGAATTCAATAAGGGCTATTTTGTGCAGAGCTGCTATTTATGGAAAGTTACTATTTTTGGTAATTTTCGTCTGTGCTCAGAATGATCTAATTTCTTTCTTGGAGGTTCATTTTGGTCATATAAGTCTGCCAGTAAAGTTTCATTTCCAGATCAAGTGTATGTTGGAAGATATTGAAGATTTTCGGTATTGGCAACGGGGTATAGAAACTTTGAACTCAGTTTTGAAGGCTTTAAAGGCCCCGGATGAGGTCAAAAATTTGGGTGATGGGCGCTTGCGCCAATCAAGCCTGTAGAGCGCTTCGTGGCATTTCCGAAATGGGGTTATAATAGCCGAGCGGGTCAACGGGTGATGACTTATGGTCTTCGAAAGTTGGGCCACCTGAAATGGAGAAAAATAATTTTCTTCAAAATTTCTGTTCGGGTTTCAAAGGTTATCTTCAGCCGACTATGATGTAATAAAATGTAAAATAAAATAATTCTAAGTTTGGTCGGCCTTATTGGCTAAAAATTCTGGAACCTTCCCAGGCGGTGGAAAATTGCCTATATAAGGAAGGCTGTATTATTGTCTTAGGCAGTTCAGAATAGTTCTGGGTAGTAGATCTGGGTAATAGTTTGAGGCTTTGTCCTACAGAATATTGTAAGGGAATGCCCATGTGGCTTTGCATATTGTAATTCTAAAAGTTTGTAATTCCACATTTGTGGAGATAATAAGAAGCCAATTTTTTATTCTTGCATATTATTGTTGTTGTTTCTCTATGTCTATTATGTGTTTGTGGTATTAAGGGGAGCACCCTTCATCAAGTGGTATCAGAGCAGGAGTTCTTGAGTGTGTAAACAGATCGCCGACTGTGAGGCAGTTTGCACCAGGACCGTGGGTATGGTTTCAGCGCGCATCGTGAAAATGCCTCCACGAAGGAAACGTGGCGGAAGAGCTGGTGTTGTAACACTTGAGGTTAGAGAGCTGCAGAGACAAGTGCGAGCATTACAAGAAGAGATTCGCAGAGGAATGAATCTTAATGTCAGAGACGAAAGCGAGGATGAAGCCGAAGAAGAATATCAAGAAGGAGAAGCCGAAATTGTGAACCAGAAGGAAGAAAGACTTTTTCGGGCCATTTCCAAGATTGGGAAAAGACCTAAGATTGAGGTTCCTACATTTTCTAGAAATCTTAACCCAGAGGAATTGATTGAGTGGATCAATGAATGTGAGAAATATTTTGAGTACGAAGATGTTGACGATCCTGATAGGGTCAAATTTGTGAACGCCAGACTGAAAGGTAATGCGAAGATCTGGTGGCAAGAAATTCAGTTGGAGCGAAATAGAAGAGGGAAAGATAAAATCACAAGATGGGATCGGATGGTGGAAAAATTGAAGCCACAGTTCATTCCTGTTGATTATGAGCTTGACCTACTGAAGAAAATGTAGAGTTTGAAGCAAGCAGGAAGATCTGTTCAGGAGTATACAGAGGAGTTCTACCGACTTCTCATTAGAATAGGCCATGCAGAAGCTGATAAGGAGAAAGTTGCCCGATACCTTAATGGGTTAAGGCCAAGCATTCAGGAGGAGCTGAATCTGGTTCGAATGAACAGTATTGAAGAGGCATACCAGTTTTCCCTAAAAGTAGAGGAAAAGCTGAACAAGAAGTTTGAGAGTAGACAAAACGGAAGAGGTCGCGGTGGATGATCTGGTGGACGGTCATACGGTGGCCGAAATGAAGATCCGAAAAAGAAGGATGAGGCCAGTAGCAGTCAGAATCAGCGAGGAAATAATTCTAATCGCTTCCACGATCAGAATAATAGAGATCAGAGAGGAAGAGGAAGGGGACAAGGATCTGGAAGAGGTGGCTTCCGTGGAACATGTTTTCACTGTGGAGAAGAAGGTCATAGGGCATTTGAATGTCCTCAGCGCCAAGGCAGAACAGACAGGAGAAATGAAGGCCAGGCCAGAGTTGCACATGTAGATGAAGATGCCAGATCATCAAATTCTAAAGATGCTAAAAGAGGAGAAACGTTGATTAACAGAAGAGTCCTGTTGAGTGGTGAGAATGAACCTGAGCAAAGGAGGAGCCTATTTCGCACCAGGTGCAAGTGTGAAGGTAAATGTTGTGATGTGATTATTGATAGTGGAAGCACTGACAATTTGGTGTCAGAAGAGATGGTGACAAAGTTGAAGCTCAAGAGACAGAAACACCCACATCCATATCGGATTGCCTGGGTACAGGATGACCACAAGGTCATGGTCAATGAACAATGCCTGGTGAAGTTCAAGATTGGCGGATACCAAGATGAGGTATTGTGTGATATCATATCTATGGATGCATGTCATATGTTGTTGGGTAGACCATGGCAGTTTGACAGATGTGCTGTACATGATGGTCGTGCGAATACCTATTCCCTGACAAAGGATGGAGTGCGGCATAAGCTAAAACAATTGAAGGAGACTGAAGAAAAGGTATGTGGTAATGCAAGGATAACTTTTTTTGATGGAAGAAATTTCCTAGATGGTATGAGGCATGAGCATGTATGTTTTGCTTTAATTCCAAAAGCTCGTAAAGAGAAAGTAGAAGATGTTCCTGTAGAAGTTGCAGATTTGTTGAATGAGTTTCAGGATATTGTATCCGATAACATGCCTGATGGATTACCACCAGTCAGGAAAATCAGTCATCAGATGGACTTGATCCCAGGAGCGAGTTTGCCGAATAAGGCAGCACACAGAATGACACCTGCAGAAAGTGAGGAGTTGAACAAACAAGTACATGAGTTGTTACAGAAAGGATTGATCCGTGAGAGTCTGAGTCCCTGTGCTGTACCAGCAGTATTAGCACCAAAGAAGAATGGAGAATGGAGGATGTGTACAGATTCTAGGGCAATAAACAAGATCACAATCAAGTATAGGTTTCCATTGCCATGAATGGATGATATTATGGACTGTTTGAGTGGAGCTGTGTATTTCTCAAAGATAGATCTGAAAAGTGGATATCATCAGATTCAGATCAGAGAAGGAGATGAATGGAAGACTGCCTTCAAGACAAAGGAAGGACTATATGAGTGGTTAGTCATGCCTTTTGGGCTAACCAATGCACCGAGCACTTTCATGCGGCTCATGAACGAGGTTCTGAAAGAATTTCTGGGTAAGTTTGTCATTGTTTACCTAGATGATATTTTGATCTTTAGTAAGACATTGGATGAGCATATGATGCATATTCGTATGGTATTTGAGAAGTTGAGAGAAGAGAAATTGCTGATTAATTTGAAGAAGTGCAGTTTTGTGAAGAAGGAGTTGGTGTATTTGGAGTTTGTAGTTTCGGGAGAAGGTCTAAAAATGGACCCAGAGAAGGTACAGGCTATTCTTGAATGGCCTACTCCAAGGAATGCTACTGAGGTAAGATCTTTTCATAGTCTAGCTAGCTTTTACAGAAATTTTATCAGAAACTTTAGCAGTATTTGTGGACCCTTGACTGAAACAATGAGAGGGGATAGAAAAGAGTTTAAGTGGATTAATGGGGTAGAAAAGAGTTTTCAATTATTGAAACAAAAAGTTACAGAACAATCTGTTTTAGCACTTCCAGATTTTAATAAGGTGTTTCAAGTAGATTGTGATGCTAGTGGTACTGCAATAGGAGCTGTTATGAGCCAAGAAGGTAAACCTGTTGCGTATTTCAGTGAGAAGTTAAATGATGCCAAGAGGAAGTATTCTGTTTATGATCAAGAATTTTATGCTATAGTTCAGGCATTAAAGAAGTGGAGACATTATCTACTTCCTAAGGAGTTTGTTTTGTATACTGATCATCAAGCTTTGCAATATTTGAATAGTCAAGGAAAGTTGAATCAGAGGCATTTGAAATGGGTTGAGTTTTTGCAGAGTTATACATTTGTTTTGAAACACAGGAGTGGAAAGTCTAATAGGGTTGCAGATGCTCTTAGCAGAAGGCAACTATTGCTGACAGAGATGCAGATTGAAGTGGTTGGGTTCAAGGAACTCAAGAATTTGTATCCAGAGGATCCTGATTTTGGTGAAGCTTGGAAAGCTTGTACAGAACCTGTTACTCTAGACAGGACAAAATGGTTGGATTTTATCATCCAAGATGATATGCTATTCAGAGGGAGTCAGTTGTGCATTCCACAAAGTTCTATGAGGGAGAATCTCATCAAGGAGAAGCACAGTGGAGGATTGGCTGGATATTTTGGTCGTGATAAAACCCTTGCTTTGGTTGGTGAGAATTATTATTGGCCACAATTGCAGCAAGATGTGAAGAAGTTTGTACAGAGTTGCAGAGTATGTCAGATGGAAAAAGGAGTGAAGCAGAATACAGGGTTGTATCAGCCATTACCTATACCAGAGAAGCCTTGGGAGGATATCAATATGGACTTTGTTCTTGGTTTACCGAGGACACAGCGGGGACATGATTCAATTTTTGTAGTAGTTGACAGATTTTTGAAGATGGCACATTTCATTCCCTGCAAGAAGACTAATGATGCTGTTCATATAGCAGAATTGTTTTTCAGAGAAGTAGTGAGACTTCATGGTTTGCCAAAGACCATAGTTTCAGATCGGGACACTAAGTTTGTTGGATATTTTTGGCGTACATTGTGGAAGAAGTTGAAGACAGATTTGAAGTTCAGTTCATCACATCATCCACAGACTGATGGACAGACAGAGGTGGTGAATAGGAGTTTGGAAAATTTGCTGAGATGTTTGGTTGGGGATAAGCCAACAGGATGGGATTTGATTTTACCACAGGCAGAATTTGCATACAATAATTCTGTCAACAGGAGCAATGGTAAATCACCATTCCAGATTGTATATGGAAGTAGTCCAAAAAATGCATCTGAGTTGAGAAAGATAGATAAAGGAGAAATAAGTAGTGCTGAAGCTGAGGATTTTGCAGAACATTTGAAGAACATCCATGAGGAGGTGAGGAAGCATATTACCAAGATGAATGCACAGTATAAGGCTAAGGCAGATGAGAAAAGGAGGTATAAGGAATTTCAGGTTGGTGATGAAGTCATGGTTCATTTGCGGAAGGAGCGGTTTCCAGTTGGTACATATAACAAGCTGAAAATGAAGAAGTTTGGGCCATGTAAGATACTGAAGAAGCATGATTCAGGAAATGCATATGAGGTAGAATTGCCTAGTGAGCTAAATATTTCACCAGTGTTTAACATTTCAGATTTGATAGAGTATCACGAAGGAGGTGTTGAAGATGAGGTTGCAGCAGCACAGTGGAGTATTCCAGCAACTCGTTCAAACACTAAGGAGATCGAAGATATACTGGACAGTCGTGTTGGCAGAAGCACAAGGAACAGGACATATGAAGAATATCTGGTCAAGTGGAAAGGACGACCTGTTGAAGATTCATCGTGGCTAACAAAGGAGGAGGTTAACTGTCTTGGTTTTCCTCTGCACACCTGAGTCGTCACAGGGTCACTTCTCAAATTACCCTGGGTATCTGATGCAGGAGCATCCTAGGTGTAAGAGCAATCTTGCATCACCCAAAAATATTTCTATTTTTGAATTCAATAAGGGCTATTTTGTGCAGAGCTGCTATTTATGGAAAGTTACTATTTTTGGTAATTTTCGTCTATGCTCAGAATGATCTAATTTCTTTCTTGGAGGTTCATTTTGGTCATATAAGTCTGCCAGTAAAGTTTCATTTCCAAATCAAGTGTATGTTGGAAGATATTAAAGATTTTCGGTATTGGCAGCGGGGTACAGAAACTTTGAACTCAATTTTGAAGGCTTTAGAGGCCCCGGATGAGGTCAAAAATTTGGGTGACAGGCGCCTGCGCCAGTCAAGCCTGTAGAGCGCTTCGTGGCATTTCTGAAATGGGGTTATAATAGCTGAGCGGGTCAACGGGTGATGACTTATGGTCTTCGGAAGTTGGGCCACCTGAAATGGCGAAAAATAATTTTTTTCAAAATTTCTGTTCGGGTTTCAAAGGTTATCTTCAGCCGACTATGATGTAATAAAATGTAAAATAAAATAATTCTAAGTTTGGTCGGCCTTATTGGCTAAAAATTCTGGAACCTTCCCAGGCGGTGGAAAATTGCCTATATAAGGAAGACTGTATTATTGTCTTAGGCAGTTCAGAATAGTTCTGGGTAGTAGATCTGGGTAATAGTTCGAGGCTTTGTCCTACATAATATTGTAAGGGAATGCCCATGTGGCTTTGCATATTGTAATTCTAAAAGTTTGTAATTCCACATTTGTGGAGATAATAAGAAGCCAATTTTCTGTTCTTGCATATTATTGTTGTTGTTTCTCTATGTCTGTTATGTGTTTGTGGTATTAAGGGGAGCACCCTTCATCACATTGATGCACAAGTTACATAGATTTTAGTGGATCAGGCATCATAGGCACCCCGACACCTCCTCCTCCATAGGGTCCTCTTCCTTCTATAAAGATTTGATCTTCTTCTTCTCTTCCATCTTCTTCTATTCCATCTTCTTCTCAAGCTCCTCCACCAAAAGATCCTCTAGTACAGGCTCTAGCATAGGTTGTTGATGTTCAGTCATTACAGGCTAAGGTACCATAAATCAAATAGGAGGTTTCTCAGCTCAGCACTATGATGTAGACATTCATGGCTACTATAAATCAACATGGACTACAAGCGAGCTCGATTCGTGGTCCTAACATAGGTCCCGGTACTAATGGTGTCAGTGGTTCAGGTAGTTGATTACATATGTTGAGCCATTCTTTTTGATGTATATTATGATTTTGTGATATCAAGACATTATATTCATATTCTTTTATCATATGATGTTCTGTATGATCGATACTTTTCATGTTGTTTTGACTTTGATTCACATACTGATGATGGACATTGATCATACCATGGACTTTGATTATGCTTTGATAGATTTAGTTTATGTGATATCACTATGTGTTGGACTTTCTTTTTAGGTGCTTTATGATATGCAGATCTATATACTTTTATCTCTCTATGCTATGTTTCTATGCTTTTCAGATGCATTTTATGATATGAATACACATGTTATGCCTAATTATGAAAATGGATGTCTCATTTATGACATAGATTAGATGAGTGCATTTAATACATGGTTTAATGTTTAATGATATCTAATGATGATATTTAATGCTTTAATGATTATATGGATGGATGCATTATGTGATTTATTAATGTAATGCAATGTAATGCAATGTAATGAATTAGATGGATAATGCAATGTAAATGCAATGGATGAATGGATATTTAATGCAGTTATATGATTTGATGATTAATGTATGGTTTTACTAATATATAGATGTAATGAAATGTATTGATTCTAATGGATGTAAATGATTTAATGATTAATGAGTTGTACTAATGATGTGATGAATGAATAATGAATGATGGACTTAATGCAATTTAGATGATCTAATGCAATGCAATGATACACTTGATACACTTATACTACTTAATGTAATTCAAAGTTTTAAATGTAATGAACCCTAATGAATGCACCTTAATGAATAATGTAATCTACTAATGAGATGAATTGAATGCAATGTTTAAAATGAGCTTAATGCAATGTAATTAATAACCTCATGATGTGCAAATATAATGATTGATGCAATGGATGCAACTAAATGATGAGAACTAAAATGAATGCAAACTAATTCAATGCAATTTTAAAATGAGCTTAATGCAATTTTAGAAATGATCTAAAATGAATGCAGATAATAAGATGATGAATGAACCTAAATGCAATATGATTTAAAATGCAATTAACCTAATGCAATGCACCTTTGATTTTGATTTTTTGATTTCCAACTTATTCTATCACATAAGGTATTGATGAACTTTTCAATTTTAGTTTACTCCACCCCCTCTTTTCTCTTTCCAAATCAATTTTTGAGCTAAGAAAGAAATTAACTTAAATGCATTTAATCTAAGATGGATGTAGCTAGCTGTTATTATTCACAAATTAGGAGCTTATTTTCATCATTGTGCAATTTTGAGACCTGAAATTGGCACGATCATCACTGGTTCAACCATGGTGATATGAATACCTTTTTCCTTTCCATGTTGCATTCCCCATCCTAGTACAACTATCACTAATTGAAATCAATTATGAGAATACGAATACTACTTTCTTTGGATTCAATGTTGCAAGTGGATTTTGGTATTATGATATTGAACATCAAAATATCCAAGGTATAGTGTTGCGTAAACAAATAGAGATCTTGGTTTCACCATATGTACATGTCCTCAAGGATTCTTTGATCATCATGTCATTAGACTAATGATACATACTTTAAAACCTTGATCTTAAGACACTCATTCAGAAACTAATAAAATATCATGCTTTTATCATTGCTTATCTGGTCTAAGACTTCATCAATTCGCTAGAAAGACATGATTTCATCAATCAAGTAATCACTTAGAAAAAAATTGCATTATTTTTCAAATCCATATTTCAAGTATAGTTCCATCCATTTCAATTTTTAATCCTGATAAAGGTAATGTCTTTGTGATATCTTGGATCAAAATTTTGCTTTGTTTGATTTGAAGTTTGGATTAGGATTCAATTGTTTAAGTGATTTTGTTTGTGATTTGATGAATTGATTTGTGTCAATTGAGATTTGTTTTGATGAATCTTTCTTTCTTTTAGGATAGATTTTACCCCAATTTGATGTTGTTGCATTGTTAGACTTGGACACTTTTCAGACCTAGGATGAAAGCTTTAGGTATTTGCAAATGCAATTCTGTGGTTTTATTATACAATATATACAAATGCTAGCGAATGCAATATTTACAAGGATGACAACTAGGCATGAGATCTGACTTGACTTTCAATGATGCCTATTTACTAGGTTTTCACCGATTGAATTGACTTGCTCTTCTTTTTTATTCTCTTTTCAATCTTTTTTCCTTTTTTTTCTACCAAGGTGCCTATTTGCTAGGTTTTCACCAAGGCACTTTTTCTCTTTTTCTCTTTTTTTGTATTTTTCTCTTTTTATATTTTTTTTGGTATTTATCATCAAGGCACCTATTTTCTAGGTTTTCACCAAGACAAAATCTTTTTGAGAATCATTTCAAAATATTTTTGGATTTCTTCATGCTCAATTTCCCACTATTTTTTATCTTTTTTGCATTTCTAATTTTTTTCTTTCTTTTCTATTTTTCAATGTTTTTATTTTTTTCAGGATCACTTTTGACTATGTACAATAAATAGATGCTTCCTCATCTGATTTTCTAATAATCTTTCTCTTTTTACCCTTTCATCTGCTTCATGTGTAAAATCTCTTCAGGTGTATACTATTGATGGATTCTTGAAACTCTTCTCCATCACAATTAGATAGTTTATATGTGCTTATTTCAAAAGAAGAAGTAATCAAAAAAGGTCCTAGCCATTTTTCTTCCCATTTCCCTTTCTTCTCCCTTTCTGCTTGATTTTTAGGGTTTTCTCGCAAGACTAGATCACCTATTTGGAATGTCCTTGGTTTGATGTGCTTATTATAATTCCTTGACATTTGATTCTGATACACTTTTAAATGATCAAAGGATTGTTGTTGTCTTTCATCTAGTAACTCTAATTCTTGCAACCTAGCAACCCTATAGTCTTCTTCACTTAGGAATCCATGCAGTGAAACTCTTAAGGATGGGATTTCTACCTCCAAAGGTAAAATTGCTTCAGTTCCATAAAATAATGAGAATGATGTAGCTCATGTTCATGTTCTAACACTTATCCTATAAGCCCATAGAGTAGGATTTATTTGAATATGCCAATCTCTACCTGAATTGTCCACTGTTCTCTTTAATATTTTCAATATTTTTTTATTTTTAGCCCCCACTTGTCCATTACCTTGTGGGTAATATATTTAAGATGAGTGATGTACCACATGGAATTTTGCATGTAATTCTTTCAAGTCCTTATTCTTGAAATATTTTTAATTATCAGTTATGATGGATTGAGGAACACCATACCTACAGATTATGTGGTTTAATATGAACATGGAAATTTTATTTCCTATGCCAGTGGATAATGACACTCATTCTACCAATTTGGTAAAGTATTCAGTTGTTGTAATTATGAACTTATGACCATTTGATGATGGTGGATGAATCATCCCTATTAAATCCAACCCCCATTGATAAAAGGGCCAAGGTGTAGTCATCGAATGCAGTTCTTGAGATGACACATGAATCAGGTTCCCATGGTATTGACATTTTTAACAAGTCTTTGCAAAGTGACAAGCATCTTTCTCCATAGTAGGTCAATAATATCCTCTCCTAAGAAGTTTCTTTGCTAAAGTTAATCCATTCAAATATGAGCCACAAATTTCTTTGTGCATTTCTTGTAAAGATAAAGTTGATTCCCCCTTCTCTAAACATCTTTAAAGCATTTTGTCTAGACTTTTATGATACAATGTTTCGGATATAAGGGTATAACAAGAGGCATGTCTTATGAAACTTTTCTTTTGGTTTTGGGTTTGGTCCATGGGTAAAGTTTGGTTCTTTAGGTATGTATAAATGAATCCATACCAAGGTGATTCATCTCCCACTAATAGGAGAATGGTGTAGTGATGAGAAGGGTCAAACATGGGTTGTCTAACTTCTTATACCAAGAATTCATATATGGCACTTTGATCCAACATTTGGAGAAGTGAAACTAATGTAGACATAGCATCTGTTGCTTTGTTCTTGTCTCTTGGCACTTTTTCAAAGGTTATCAATGTGGAGTACTTCTTGAGATCTTCTATCATGTTTTTGTAGGGTATCAACTTATTATCTTGGTTTGATACTCATCATTTATCTAATTAATGACCAATTGAGAATCTCCATATATCTGCAATTATATCACGTTCCATTCCAATGCTAATTTGATGTTGATGACTAGTGCCTCATACTCAGCTATATTGTTTGTACATGGAAATAGTAGCTTGTATGATTTAGGGATTGTTGATCCTTAAGGAGAAATTAGTAATATTCCTTTGCTTGATCCATGTTGGGTATAAGAGCCATCAAAGTATAGCTTCCATGTCTTTGCTTCAATATTGATTATCTCTAAATCTGGGAATTCTACCTGAATAGTATGTTCATCTTCTAACTGTGCCTCTACTAGTTGGTCTTCTATCACTTGGCCTTTGATTTCCTTTCTATCCACATATTCAATATCAAACTCGCTCAACACCATGACCCATTTGGCCAATCTTCCTATCAAGGCTGTTTTGGTAAGTAGGTATTTCAATGGATCAATTTTTGCTATGAGTCTAATTTTATGAGATAGCATATAATGTCATAGTTTTTGGGAAGAAAAAATACCATGAAACATGCTCTTTCTATAAATGTGTAATTTAGCTCATATTTTACCAAGGTTCTGCTTATGTAATAGATGGCCTTTTCTTTTCCATTTTCATCCTCTTGAGCCAAGAGTTCCCCCAAAGTATGTTTTATCACTGAAATGTACAAAATCAAGGGCTTTCCTCTTATTGGTGGCATTAAAGTAGATGGATTCATCAGGTAATTTTTAATTAATGTGAATACTTCTTCACACTTCTCGTCCCATCTAAATACTATGTCCTTGTGAAGGAGTTGAGTAAAAGAGTGGCATTTCTCTTCCAATTGTGATATGAACCTTCTGATTGATTGAATCCTCCCTTCGAGTGATCTCATTTGGCTTATATTTTGAGGTTCCCCCATTTCCATTATTTCTTTTACTTTTGCAGGGTCTACCTCTATTCCTTTGGCTGAAACTATGTAGCCTAGCAACTTTCCTGATTGTGCACCGAATGCATATTTCTTGGGATTGATTCTTACTTTGAATTGCTCCAACCTTGTGAATATCTTTTCCATAATATGTAGATGTTCTTCCCTTGAATGAGATTTTGCAAGTATGTCATCTACATAGTCCTCTAGGAATTTATGCATCATATCATGAAATATAGTAGTCATGGCTCGTTGATATGTTGCTCTTGCATTTTTAAGACCAAAAGGCATAAAATTCCACCAAAATGTCCCCCACACGCATGTTAATGTCATTTTATCTTGATCCTTAGGTGCTATTTTAATTTGATTATAGCCACTAAATCCATCCATGAGTGAGAACATTGAGTGACTCGTTGTTAAATCCACTATGGCATCTATGCTCGGTAATGGAAAATCATCCTTCAGACATGCGAGGTTGAGATCTCTGAAGTCCATGCAAATTTTGATAGACTTGTCTGATTTTGAAATGAGCACATTAATGTTTTATATCCATTTGGCATAATCGATGACCCTTATGAATCCCACTTTTAGTAATTTTTCCCATTCCACTTTGACAAGAAGTGCTATGTGTGGGTGCATTTTCCTCAATTTATGTTTAACTGGTCTAACTCCTTCTTTGATGTTTAAATGATGCATTATCAAGTTTAGATCTAGTCCAAGCATATCATCATATGACCATGCAAAATTTATTTGTCTTTCCTTGAAGAATTTCATGAAATCCTCTTTTTCTTCACTTGATAAGGATGCTTCTAGGTGTATAATCCTTGGTTCTAATTCTCACCCAATGTTTACTTTCTCTATTGGTTCTATCAAAATAGGTGACCTTTCCTCATAGTTTTCAAGAAAATTATCCAACCTCTCTTCCTTAGGTTCCTCTGTTGGGTTTTCACCTTCGGAAACACTCTTTATTTCTTTCTCTTTTTGATATAATACTACCACAATGTGGTTTTCAACATTAGATTCTTTCAATTTTTTTAATTTTTTATCTAAACTGAGAGATTGGATACTTCCCTTCATCACTTCTTCTTGATATTCATTCGTAGAAGAAGGTTCAACTACATTTAGGTATTGGGACACCGATTTATCATTCAAGAATGTGGGAAGGATAGTAGGTTTGATGGAATCCCTTCTGATGAGTTCTGGATAAACAAGGGATAAGGGATCAATATTTCAATTTGGCTCAATAGGGTTTAAGGACATGACCTCATTGGAAGGTTCAAATATTGTATCACTTAAACCTATAACATGCACCTCTTCTAGGTGTTCTAGAGAAGTAGGGTCAAAATATTCCTCACTTGAATCCTCTCAAGTTTATACTGGGTAAAAATATCTTGGGTTAAACCTAGTGTTACATTCTCCTATAGTAGGTATTCATGATGGAAAATAAGGATCTCCAACCCATTGAGTTTCTTTTGCTTCTTGATTTGGCATATTTTCTAGCACTTCATGATTATAACTTGATGCTTGATTATGATTTGATCTTGAAGCTTGTTCTTTTCCCTTATTGGGAATATAAGTGTGAATTACATCCACCTCTTTATCTTGACATGACTCACTTGATGATGAGTCCCACTCCCAATTGTTTGAATCTTCATCTCTTTGTGAACCTAGTTGAAAAATTTGATCATGGATCATGGGGTGTCTCTTTTGAGTGTATCCTTGTTCAAGCTACCCCAATCCAAATTTTTCTTTATTATCCCTCCAAGACATTTCAATGGGTTCAATTAGCCCTTCATTTCTAGTGCCTAAAGGTCCTTGTCCTTTATATCCCATTTTTTGAATTATTTAGAAACCTTTTCCATATTGATGAGTGGGAATGCTAATATTTTGAATACATTTTTCATGGGCACTTGACTCCTCATCTTTATATAGCCATTTTAAGATTTCATTATCTTCTTCATCCATAGATGAAGAAGTACTAGCTCTTACAAAGTGGTCATTGTATTTATGGGGTGTATGTAGGCTAGAGGATTTTCCATGGGACTTGGGAGATAAGGGTAGATCCATCATGGAGAAAGAGTATTCACCCACACCCTTTTGTTTGATTTTGCATTGTTTATCAAAATTATTCATCATGCTATCCATTTTTTGATAATGGGCCTCCTTGGTGTATATTTGAATTGATTTTTCTTGATCTTCTTTTTCCTCATGAGTATTTTCCTCACTAACTTTCTCCTTTACCTTAGTCGATGTGGCTAAGTTAGTGGGAATTTGGTGATTTTCAACAACAACAATGGCTTCCTCCTCTTCCTTTTATTTTCCTTTCAAGGATGGAAGATCCTTTGAGCTTTTTCCTTGTTCAATTCTTATGGATGTAAAGCCTTCTACATTGTGGGGGACCAATGAATCAATCATAGGTTTAATATTATTACAATATTGGAATGGATTCAAATCTCCACTCACCATGACCTCTTGTCCCATATATGAAAATTTTAGGCATCGATGATATGTTGAAGGTACTTCCTACATTTCATGAATCCATGGCCTTCCTAGTTGGATTTTGTAGGTCAATTTCAAATCTAGGACTTGACAAATGGTTTCTTTTTGCATTGGACCTACTCTTATGGGAAGGACTATTATTCCTTTAGAGGCTCTTTCTTCATCACCGTAATCTTTAATGCTTATTTTCTTCTTGGGATCAATAGCTTCCTCTGAATACCCTAAGGCTTTAACAAGGTTCAATATGTAGATATTTAGGTCAGGTCCCCCATCAATGAGGACTCTCTTAACCGTATGCTCATCAATCAAAACCTCTATATGCAATGGAAATTTTTGTGGGTGATTCAAGGACACACCATCTTGCTCAAAGAAGGATAAACAATAGGGTGCAACTAGGTGTCCTACCATATTTTGGAACTTATCTGCATCCAAATTCAAAGGCACATTTGTTTCAACAAGGACTTTTTCTAGAATCTCCTTGTGAGTGGGTGACAGTTTGAGAAACTCTAAGAAATTTGGGCAGGGGTTTATTGGAATCGGTCCACCAAATTGTATTGTTTTGAAGAAGGTAATGTTTGATTAGGTAGAATGATTCTAGGAGCACCTCCTGATGGAGTAATTTTTTATGCTTACCCCCTAGTCACAACATTAGATGTTTCCTCTTTCTATTTTTCTTTCACCACAATCACATTTATTGTATTTTCATAACCACTTAGGGAATTAATGGTGTTGTTACAAGTATGGGAAAAATTCACCTTTTCATTACCCCTCTTATTATTGTGATTGGTATTTGATGTTTCCCCCTTTTCATGATTTAAGAAAGGGTTCTTGAAAGCTATGTGATCCTCATTATTTTGAGGTCCTTCTACCTTTATGGTTCCATCATCAATTAAGTCTTGGACAAGGTGCTTTAACTTTGTACATTCATCAGTCTTATGTCCTTTGTTATGATGATATTCACAATGATGAGAGTCATTCCACTATGTTGGTTTGAATTGAGCTTTGTATGGCCTTGATTCAGGTAGAACAATGATTTTGTTGGCCACGCAAGTTCTTAAAGCATTTTCCAATGGTTCACCTAGGAATGTGAATTTCCATCTTTGATATGTGCAAAAAAAGGTTTAGGCTTATTGACATTTGAATTGTTAAAAGGGTTTTTGTTGTTGGTGTTTTTATTGTTACTATTGTTAGTGTTGAAAGGAGCTTTGGTCATTCGATTAACATTATATGTTTGGTTAGACCCACTCGATAAATTGAAAGGAGTAGTCTTTAAGTTGTGTGCTTCCACAACTCCATCATTCACAAGATTCTTATTGGTGTTTTTCAACCATAATCTTGGTTTATCATTGTGATTGTTGTCTCCCTTATTATTATTATAATTAGTTAAGTTGTTTTTTTTGTTAGTGTTGGTATAGCCTTTGTTATCTTTGAATAGTTTAATTTCACCTCTTTTGACCAGCACTTCTTCAATTTTTATCCCATTTTTGATAATCTTCTCAAATGTGGGGGGACTTTGAAGTTGGAGCCTATAGTTCATCTCCATATTTAATTTTTTCATAAATATTTCCATCTTTTCTTTCTCAGGTATACTTCATGGGTATCATGTGAAAATTGTTCTCCATCTTTGGAGGAACCCTAAAAAAGACTCGCCATCTCTTTGTTTTGTATCGCATAGGTTGAGTATGGTGATTTCGTGCTCTATGTTATATGAATAATGAGTCACAAATTTTGAGGCTAATTCTTCAATCATTTTAATTCCTTGTGGCAATTTGGAAAACCACTCCATAGCTTGACCTCCTAGGCTTCTTGGAAATAGCCTCATTAAATAGGTAGTGTCATGCATGAATTCTATACTTAAGACACAAAATTCTCTAAGATGGCCTTGTGGGTCTGATTTACCCATGTATTTATCATATTTAGGAAAGAGCACATTAAGTGGGAAAGGTTCCATAACCAAGCTCTTATCAAATGGAAATGGGCATAAAGCCTTGATGTAAAAGGGCTTTGGTTCGACCACTTTCTTCATTGTGTCAATTTGTGCTTGGAACATTTTTAATTGTTTATTCATAGCACCTAAAGGATTATCCTCTTCCTCATCTTTCTTAAGTGTTGCAATATCATAGTCATGAGGAAGTTTTACCCCTGATTGGGCTAAATTAAGGAAATATCTTTCCTTATTTCTAGATCTAAAAGTTTTTCCATAATTTCAAGGAATTCAGGATCTTGGGCTGCCCTATTGGCTTTATCTTCAGTTGTCTCTTTAGGCCCTTGATTCATTTGAGTAGTGTTTCCTTGGTTTGTTTCTCCTTGTTCCCCATTGTTTCCCCCATGAAGATAGTCATAAAATGTTGTGTTTCGATCCATTGGATTGAATCTTTCTTCAAATAGGTTTGGGAGACTATCCTCTTGTTCTTGAGTATCAATGAAAGGAGTTTGAAATTTAAATTTGGGGACCTCTCTTGCTATGCAAGTGTCATCTTCTTGTAAAGATAGTTTTAGTTTGTGAGATCATGTAGAGACCAGCATCAACAAAGGTATGAATTGAAATTTGTTTTCCCCAAACTTGGTGATTGTTCTTTTTAAGAAGATATTAAAAATATAAGATGATTTCAATGGATGTTTCTTCCTCTTTATATGTATCTTCAAACAAAGAAACCACAAGTACACTTGTTCTTTTTAACCTTCTACACACAAAGTGTTTGAAATGTTTGAACGATATCACGAGTTTTTCATGATAAGTAACTTCAAGTAATCTACCTAGTTGTCAAATTGGTTCGTAAACATGGCTTTACAAGGTAGGATTTTCTAGATTAACAAGGTACTTATTAAAGATTCCATTCAAAATAGATATCAAGTTTCATCCCCCAAAAATAAGGGGCTTCCCACCACCAGTATGTCAAAGTTTTGTGAAATTCTGAAGGACTACTCGAGGAAGTTTGAGACTTAATATCCTTTTGTCATACACCCCATTAAGGATGAATGCATTTTGTTTTATAGTGGGCCATATTATTGTGGCAAAGACAATTGTATCCCACTTTGGATTGTCCCTCTCACCGGCCTCATTAAGGAAAATCTCAGGAGGTGAGCCCACTAAGGTTCTAGCAAGTTCATTTTAAAGCAAATAAATGGAGTTAAGAGATAGTTTTGGGAGTTTGATTCACCAAAAGATTAAGAGAATATCCCTACTATTCTTGCCTCCCAAGCACAATTGACAAGGTTCAATTTACCAAACCCTCTAACTAATGGGAATCAAGTATTTCTATTCTCCACAAACAAGGGGTTTTTGATTAATATGCTTGATTATTCCTTAGCCTTTATCTTAATCAAGAAATTTGGTAGGTTTGGTGTTTTTATTCACTTAAAAAGTGAAGAGAATAAGCCTATTACCAACTTTCTTAAACAAAAAAAGGTTGTTCTGATTACTAGATTTAAAGTGAAATTGCCAAAATTTAAGGAAAACTTGACCAAAGTTTGAAGGCTTACCTTGTTTCGAAGCTAGCTAAGGCTAGGGGCATTTTTAATGAAGGTTTTCATGTTTTCAACTCACCTAGTGGTGATTGTTCCAGCTCCTTTGCCTCTTCTTTGAAATAGTTAGTCAACACAACCAAGAAAAATGAAGAAAAACCAACAAAAATGGATTCTAGGCCTTAGTTTTCAAATTAAACTAAAAATTGATCAAGGCATAAAAATCCAATTTAAGGATACAAACTTTGATTTATAAGCATTTACAACTTATAAATAATGTTCATAAGCCTTACCTTCTTGCTGGGAATCCTCCAAAATGCGCTTGATGGGTGTTATGTTTTCATTGTTTATCCTCCTTGCTATGGCTTTATCCTCACTGTTATTTCTGCTCTCTGGATTTTTGACTTTTTTATGATCAGTCATAAGAAAAACATAGGAAATTGATTTTTGACTATTAGATTTTTAAAATTATTAAAAACATCAAATGCGTAGAAGAAATGATTAAATGTGCAGTTAAAAACCTAGAACGCGCAATAGAAATATTCAGCTGCACTACTTCAGAAATTAAATGCGCTATTTAAAATTAAAAATGCGCATAAAGAAAACTTAGAATGCACTGCATGATTTGTTGAATGCGCTCCAGAGTCAAGGTCAATGTACAGAAAGAATGTAAGACATAATAGAAGAAATCTTGGATGTGCAACTTCTCCGTGTAAAGGTGCACCAATTTATCTCAAACACATAGCTTTAGACCTTAAATGCGCAATAGGAATGCTTGTACATGATACATGAATTCTCAAATGTGTAGATTTACCTGTAAAACAGAGATAAAACAAGGAAAAATACCAAAAATCTAGCAATTTTCCAAAAAATAAATAATTGAGGCCTAATGCCCCACAGTGGGTGTCATTTTGTGTACTATTGAAAGTACCTTCATAGGGTTAGCTTAGTAATAAATTAATAAAATAGATTAAATACCACAATTAGTGAGCTATTTAAATTCAAATACAACTAATGAGCACTCTATGGCTCTCTATTTAAGTTTGCTAATGCAAAGCTGTTGGCAAGCCTCCATTAGTAACAACCTTAGAATGAGAAATGATAAGATATTGAGCTAATTAGGTGAATTACAATTGAAACTATGCTCAAAATAGTCTAAAATGCATTTCTAGCTCAAAAACTCAAGAGGTTTGATGTAATTCTCATATTTGTGATGGATTTCTCCTTATTTTGGTCTTTAATTTATAGATTTTGGCAAGCATAGGGGGTGTAATTAATTTGATCATGGTTGATTTAAAGTTAAGTCCATGGTTCCACCTTTGGGGACAATTTAAATGGATTGTCCTAATCAAAGCTTGGGACAAAGAGACAAATTGAGTGGGCAAGATGCTCTCACCTTATGCGTGATTGAGATTTGATTTGAGCTCGATCCATGTGAGTCCAATCCTTAATTCCCATTGGTTGAGGTATTTTCCTCCCATGTGGTGGGTGAGGGAAATTAGGAATTAATAATTGAATTAAAATGATTTGTTTAGCCATGTGTACCCCTTGAATGGGTTAATTTGATTTAAATTGAACTATACAATTAATTAGATTAATTGCATCATTAATTGATTTAAATTGATTTATTGGCTTTTGATTTTAAATTAAAATTGAATTTTGGCTTGATTGCAATTTATGCTTTGACTTTTCCTTAGTTGCTCACTTGAATTGATCTTGACCATTTTTAGGTGATTACAGGTACATTAATGGATGATTACATTGACTATGGACTTGGTTGAAATGGATTAGGGTTAAATTAGGACTATGTTTGGTTTAGGAGAATAATTATGGTTTGAATAAACTATAGACTACACGTAAAGGACGTATTAAAGGAGTATAATTTAAACTAGTTATGTGTTTCCCCTTTGGACTAGTTTCAAGGAGGGTGATCTTATTGCTTTACAAATGAAGATACAAAATACACACCAATAATCCTATTTATCTAACTAAGTGTCATTTTTATAATGCTCACAAATATACCACCTTTAAGAATGTTGGTATTCCTAGCTCTTTATTTTATGAGTTGGGATTTAAGGAACATAACCTCGCCTACAACCTGGCACCTAGAGACACTATGAATGTGTGACTGCAACCTACTACTACCTCTTATCACAAGTACAATGTGACTAACTTCTTGAGGCTAACTACCTATAGATACACTATAGTTGAGTGAATGCCTAACTTGGAAGTATAAGGCTTAATAGTTGTAGATCCCACCAAATGTGCCAAATTATGAGAGTGGAATTTAAAAAATAGAAAAAATATTTCAACAAAAAAATACAAACTTAAAAAATGAACTACATACTCATCTTCAATAAAGCCAAAATTTAAATATAAACATAATTAGCCAATAGGAAATTGATTCGTTATTTTTGGATGTCAAAAAACTCATTCGCGGTAGCTTGTCGTACCAAAAAAGTCAGAGTTGTTTAAACGTATTTGGAAAAGCCTTGTGATTGGGGCAGTTTCAAAGCATGTAATTCACAAGGGTTGTGTTTGTTTTATAGAAGGTGCACTGTCACACACTGCCAAATTATTGGATTCTAGAACCAACTGGATTAGTCATCCTTTGGTACATTGGCAGAAAATTTATTGTCTCCAGCTCAAGAATCTACTAGCATAAAGCTCCAATATTTTTTCCATGTGCTAAGCAACAATTCTATGTAGATTGGATTTCATTTGTTTCATTTTTATGATAACGGTATGTTCCAATCGGTCAAGAACCTACCTTGTTCTCTCAAAAAAATAAAATTAGGGCAACTCATCTTGAGATAAATAAATAAATTTATGAATTAAAATGTATTTTGAATGCACAACCAGAAAATTCAACTAAAAATCACGAATTCTACACATTGCTAAAACTGTTTCTTTTTTCTTTTCTTTTCTTTTATTTTTGTGGGGGGGCAAGGGTCAACCAACTTAAATATGGATGACCAAACAGACAATGCACCATACCATCATGCAAAAAGGAAGGTCTATTTCTTACCCTTCACAACATTTTGTAGCAATGGACTTTCAAGATCTTCCAATAAGTCACTTGGACAAATTAGAAGTTCATGCCAAGTAAATTTCTATTTTTTCTTTATATAGAAAATTTTATTTTTTTGCAACTTATTATTCATTTCACACTACAATATCTTTTTAGGAAACATATTTTTTTATCACATTGTTTATGCTATGGATATCTTCTGAGGTTGCATCTCATTATTTCTCGAATAATCTAATTTATTGCAGTGGTCCTCTAGGTTGCATGTAAAATATCACAAAATTGTGTTACACATAAATTCTACATTTTAAATTAAAAAGAGGATGTGTTACACTTCATATTTGTGTAAAAATAGATAATTACAATTTACTCATATGAACATTTAGAGTATTTTTTCTACAAATATCTTTAGAGATTACATCTCACTGTTTCTTGAATAATCAAATTTATTGTAGTGGTCTTTTAGGTTGTGCGTAAAATATCACAAAATTGTGTTACACATAAATTCTACATTAAAAATTAATACAAGGATGTGTTACACTTTGTATTTGTGTGCAACTAGATAATTACAATTTATTCATATGATCATTTAGCATGGTTGATGAAAGAATAGAACACTTCCCATGATCACTAAATCTCAAGGAGCTACAAATATTGCAGTTTCTAAGTAGTTAAAATATATTTGAAAATGACCTCTCATATAATTCAATTAGTTCAACAAGCATGTACCATTTATGATAATCATATTCAAAATTAATGGTCACATGCAAAACATCACTCATACTTAAGTGGTGACTAATTAGCAATACTATTAAAAAATCAAAACTTCCTTAATATTGACATCAAAATCTATAATATAAAGTTTTATCAAATTTGATTATGTTGCAAAATGATCTTATAAGCCTATCACAAAATAGATTTGTTGAAGATATCATAACCCACATTTTGATAGAAAGAAAATTTGAAAAAAAATCATTTACTTAACCACATGCATCTTTATTAGTGTTATGACATATACAAAACTTGATAAGTAACATAATTCAAAAATTGTGAGATAGATGATAGATGAATATAGATATGGTAATTAGCCATGATTTAAAAATTCCATGTGCTAATAGAATATTGAATGCAATGCAATTGAAGAGGTGGGCATAGAAAACATTTCAAAGATATGTTTAGTCAATATGAATAATTTTGATGGCACTCCATCCTTCACTGCAAGGACCAAACAAATTACATATTTTCCTATTTGGGCTAGGTTCATGCTTCCTTGTGGACAAGACAGCTGTGGACCTTGTGGGTCTTTATTTACCACTCTGGATGCTCAAGATATCTTGAGTGTGGCTGGTAGATGTCATCTGTGTATTATTTCCATGCAAATTGAGAATGAAGGTGTCAACTTTAATATATTACAAAATAACACAACCCCGAGAATCCTCTGTAATACAAATCATATGGGTAATCCTTCATTGAGAAAATGTAGTCCAATTATTGCGGTAAAGAATGACATTGATGTCAATGGTATTACAAATATGTGCAATGTTTCTACTAATTTGATAATGTATGCCAATTGTATCATATCTTAGATTGAAATTATACCTAGAGGAAATATATTGTATGTGCCACGTGTTACAAGTAGTGGTTGCCATTGCACCAAAAGATCAACCTAATAATGCCCGATACAACCACTAGACTTATAGAAGACATAAGAGGTGGTTAAACCATGTCACAAATCCCAAGGGGAGCGCTGACCATTTTTCCAACAATCTCCCCCTCAACGTTACCCGAGGGGATTCGAACCTGTGACCAAGCTCTGATACCACTTGTTACAAGTAGTGGTTGTCGTTGCACCAAAAGATCAACTTGTTAATGCCCGATACAACCACTAGACTTATAGAAGACACAAGAGGTGGTTAAACCATGTCACAAATCTTGAGGGGAGCACTGACCATTTTTCCAACACCACGTGCATCACTACTTGCAAACACACATAGATCTTGTACAATCATTGGATCATCCATCAAGCTGGGAGTATTTGTTAAAATTGATGATCTTTAAATATCATTACAGAACTCAATCGACAAGGATTTGTGCTTGATAATCTTGGTGTAGGAGACACTCTGATGTTGTCATGCAATAATTCTTATTCAAGATGTGGGCCTTGTGGGATATTCTATATTGTTACAGTTTAAAATGAATGATTAGAATGTGTAGCTATGAAATATGCAACAATGGAAAACCAATCTAAATATGAACATCACACAAGGTGTACCAATAGACCCTATAATTGACATCTCTTATTCTTTACTATGCATGTTTAATCTACTCATTAAAATTTATTTGGGCATCTTTGGTTTTGATATAATAGTTTCTAGATTCATTTGTATAATTTTTTTTGTCTTTCTTATGCTCTCTTGCATCTTAATGATGGATCACGTAGTGTGATCCAAAATGTTGATAATTGTTTTGTAACAAATCAAATCCAGAAACTATTATATCATTCATATGGATTATGGAAATCTAATAGATTTGATACTTGGTTTTTTTTGAAATAGTTTTTGTATTGAGTTACTTAATTGGAAAGGGTCCTAACAATGCCACAAGTTAGTTGTAAAGAATATGAGGTGGTGATTTGAATTATTAAAAGACACATAATATTTAAGACATTATTCATCCTTTGTTATTATTTACCCCTGCTAGCCAAATTAAAAGTACCTTATAAATTCATTTCTTTTGCAAATATGGTTCCACGATCAAGCACTTGTGTTAGATATTTGGAAAATAAGACCCCACTAAAGGTTCACCCTATCTCAATCCCCACTTTGGGTCAAGTATAAAAAA
>BSBK01002998.1:782500-895000 GCA_027943335.1 Chamaecyparis obtusa
TAATGACATAAACATCCTTATATATTTGTGTGAGTATATATAAATATATATGCATATATGTATATATATATATATATGCATATATATAAATCCATGCACATATATGAATATATATATATATATATATATATATATATATATATATATATATATATATATATATATATATATATATATATATATATATATATATATATATATATTACCTAGATAAGACAGCCTTGGCCAATTTCCCTGAATGTAAGGAAGTAATTTTAATATAATACTGTCATTAAGAGCTCTTATTCATATATATTTAAAAAAAATAATTTTTCTGTTGCTTTTTCGACAATAAAGAATAGACATATCAATGAGAAAGCTATACATTCGATGTTTATTCCATTGATTTTACGTCATAATTTTGACCAACATTGGTCGCATAGATAAACATTATAGCCGACAATTCTTCTAGGTTGAAGCAATGATTTCGACATCATTTTTGTCGATAATTCAACCACCGTTGATGTCACAATTTCAACGGAGATTTTATGTGTTGTATTATCAACTAAAAAACTCCAACAACCATTATGGTCGATTAGCCAACCAATGGGCGTCTAATAATCAACTAAACCTCGTAAAAAAAAAGCTAAAATTTACTAGTGGGATAAGTGGTTTGGTGGAAACTGAAAAATAATGCAAGGGGTATTACACTAGAATACAAAACCGCCTCAAGAAAAGTATGATTAACACCACTTGGAATGGAGATGTAAAAGGGAATGTAGATGAATTTGAATGCATCTGGAAATTAAATAGGAGAAGTGAGTTTTCAAACCCAAATTTCAGACTAATAGAATCCTAGAATGAGCTGTAACTAAAGACATGGGCCCTAAAGATTGTAATTTGACTCTCTTCCAAATGTGAGCTAAAAGTGTCAAGGCCAGGCCAAAACTCCTCTTGTACCCAGGGATAGATCACTAATGGCATTTTGTACTTGGTAACTTTGATTGAATTTTCTCGACGACCTCTTACTATGCCCAAACTATTTGATCCCAATCTTGTGGCCTCATAACATGTTCCTGCACAAAAAAAATTGATGGAAAAGGTTGGATAAAGGTGTTTTCCTTAGTTAAACCCCTATTTTAGAATCAACCTTGAAAATAAAATGAAATTGCATAAGAAAAGATGAAATATAAACCATGTCTGAATTATAAATCATAAAATACCTTGATGATGTAATTCCTCTTTGGATGTGATCACAAATGTTGATGTAATAACTTGGTCTAAAAGAAAATTATGAAAGTAATGCCCTGAATGATGGATATTGTTGTTTTCCAAAAATGCTTGATGAAGAAGAAGGAAGAATGCTTGGAAGGATTGAAGTTTTGGATGCTCAATTGTAGAAGAGATCTTGAAGTCCAGTTTTATTTCTTGATCATGAATGATTGAAAACTTGATAATGAATGCTTGCACTTGATGATGGATTTCCTAGTTATTAAAATTAGTAGAGATAAGGGGTTTATATACATCTCACATCATTTTGGGGGTTATAACTCAAGCATGCCAATCATGAATCCATATTTCCCACAAATACCTCATCATAGGGCCCTAAGCCAAATCTTGGCCAAATTCCTAAGGGACAAATTGCCAATGGCTTTCTGTCATAGGGAAAATAAGCCAAAATTTGAACTGTATGTCCCAGACAGTCAACATATGCACAATATTTTTAGATAAAACTCATTCGACGATTGTTAGGGCATGTAAAGGCCATAAATGGTAAGATATTTTCTAGGAGATGAAATGAATTATTTGATTGATAGAAAAATAAATAGAGGAGCACACTTAGAAAAGGGCTAAACTTGAGATATGAAGAAATTGAATGGATATAGGACTTATAATGCTAATTTGAAAGTCTAATAAATGTTAGGAGAACACGTAAAATCAAGTGGGAACCCATACATACTAAAATGGGGCTAAAATGAGCACCAAATTAAGGATGCTTACTTTTTCTAGGATGGTACATTTAGCCCCCATTTTAATAGGAATATAAATCCTCTTGTTCACGATAAAGTAGAAAGAGAGACAAAGATGAAGATCATGGGAAAATTGGAAGGCGATAAGATATCTCTAAGCTTAAGGGCACAAGTGGCCAATAAAGGATCATAACATGTATATCCATATGCAGGGACACATAAAACAAAAACACAAGCTTAAAAATTACTAAGATTCCAAGTCCACTACTTGAAGAGACCTTGCTAAAGAAAAATGTCTCAAATACTAGCATCATGCTTAGAAAGCCATTGAAAAAGTACAAGTGGTCACCTGAAATGAGAAAGAGATCACATCAATGATAAGATAAGACTCCATGATATAATTTGATAGAAAAGTGTGTTATGCTATGGAATCATGGAGGAGAGAATAAGATAATCATGGATGGTATGGTCTAGGTAGTTATGTTGCACTAGGTGATCGATGATAGAGAAAAGAAGAGAGAAGAGAGAAGCGGGGGAATGGTCTAGCAAAGTATGTTATGCTAGTTCTACCCATCAAAGAGAATGTAAAGAGGGAGCTAATGTTATAGAGCATGCTAGTCAACTCATAAAAATATATGTAAATGAGAGGTTGTATGGTCTGGCAAAGTGTGTTATGCTAGTTAACCTATGAAAATGATAGGTCCAATGGTCTAGAAAATTGTGTTATGCTAGTCAATAATTCTTGAAAAATGAATGCAAAGGAGAGGTCAAATGCTCTAGAAAGTTGTGTTATGCTAGTTAAACCAATCCCAAGGATAACCAAGGAAATCATTTTATCCAAGGAAGTATGCCAAAAAATATAAAAAGGAGAGTAATTTGGACCTAGAAAGTTGGATTATGGTAGTTTACTCTACCTGAAATCCTTAGATAAAATAAAATATGTGCAATAAGGATGCCATCTATGCGCCCCCCCCCGCCCCTCATCAGATGGATAAAGAAGACTATTTTGACATACTATAAGGAAAGTAGGAAGAAGGATAAAACATCTTTAACACAAAGGAGGTATCCCACATGTAACACCCAGTCCAAGCCAAAGAGGTCACAACTTCTATGAGGTCAATGAAGGGATGAATGCAAAGGGATACCATACAATATGTGTAAAGGGATCCTTCTGAAGGATGTCAAAAAGAGATATAGAGAAAGAAGGGAAGAATTCAAACCTTGCCCATTGCTAGGAAAAGGGATCATTGAGAAAGGATGACACACTTTCAGTCCTCAAGATAAGGAATTTGTTTACCATAAATGCCCAATTTTGAACAATGAAAAGGTTATGATCAAGGATGCATATGTCTTGTATAAGAGAGAATCCCTAATGTAAACCAAAAATTTGATGTAAGATTGGATATCATGAGATAAAAAAATGCAACTTAACCAAGAGAAAAGTGCATCCTTAAGAGAAGGATGTGAGAAATTGAAAATACTACCCTTGCCCCCCAAGCATATATGCAAGAATAAAATCAGGACTATTATGTTACTCACAAAGTATAATCACACTATGCATGAAAATGACACCCCATTAATGGATAGGTTAATAATGTCACAACTTGGAGTAACATAAAAGGAAATTAATTATTATTTAAAAAAAGAATTGAAAATTAACTCATTGCAACATGTTACATGTGACCGATATTGTAATCAATGAGGTTCTAATTTTTTTAATGCAAAGCATGACATTCATTATTAAAGTGGTCATAATATCGATGATACATGCAGAAAGGGAGATTCACAAGATTTTGACTATGTTTATTTTTTCATTTAGGTCAAATAATCAACTTAATGCAAAGAAGGTAAAGGAGGGGATGAAATGATAAATGAGGAGATTTGAAACCAAATTCTTCCATAGGTTTATCATGAGTCTCAAAGATTTTTCAAACGCACCCTAAATTACGTTGAGATTATGAGTTGAATTGTTAAAAGAATTGGGTTGAAAAAATGACACACGAGGCCCTCTAAAGAGTCTCATGTTGTAATTAGGAACCTTATTCTCACCAGCAAAAGATGGCGTAAATTCTAATGTCCCCCAATCATCATCTAAAATGATACTTGTAGGAAAATAAGTATCTTTAGGAGAAGAATATATGTTTTATTTAATTGCTGAAGAAATAGAAGAAGAATCAGATTCTATTTGTAAACAATTTTGAATTTCATCATCAACAATAAGGGTATACATGATGTTGTTATAGATGAACTTTACTCTGTGATGAAGTGTTGAAGGAATAGCGTGCATAGCATGTATCCATGGTCATCCTAAGAGAAGATTATAATTAAGATCATAGGGCATGACATGAATAGGCGTGGGTAAAATAACATGACCTACATTAATAGGCAAAGTGATCATACCCATGTTGATGTTGTTGTGTTGGGTCAAGATTACATAGGAGGCCTATATTAGAAACATTTTTCAAATATTTAGAAATAAGAACCAAAGCAAATTGAGAGTAAATGAAGTATTTACCTCACTTTTTGTTAAGACTTCAAATTAGAAACTCTTCACACACAAAACAATGGAGATGTCTATGCAAATATCATATTTTCTAATGCTACTAAGGAGGGACTTAGTTTTTTTTAACTCTCCTTGGTAAAAATTAAGTTTCTAATGGATGCATAGACACTGACCAAATCAATAGCTTGAATCCATGCTAATGTATGATCTCTTCCCCATTCATGTCCTCCATACATTTAATTTCATCCAAATGTCCACATTTTCCCTCTCAATCCTAAAAGAGGGTTTTTTTCCCACACAATTTCTTCCAAAATAGAGTAATTTTCTTTGTTTTGAAAGCCAACTCATTTTTCAATTTTAAAACAACTTTAATACTAGCACTTGTATTTGAAGAAGGGGCAATAGTTATGCCAATAGAAAATAATATATAAGTTAATATGTTGGAGAGTATAGTTTTATATACATTGATTTAATTTACAATATAATATTTTTGTTTATATAAAACTGACAGAGCCTCTCCGCGAACTCAAGTAATGGAAGGAAATGCCCCATATGACTACTAAGTGAACATGGTGACATGGGGCTTCTCCATCTAAGGTGGAGGTACTAGAATTGTGTACAAAAGGATAAAAATCAAAAGAGATAAATTGAGATATGCTTGATGCCCAAAAAAGATATCAAGGATAAAAATACTTAATGTGCCAATTTGGAAGCAATTAAGAGACCTTGAAAAAGAAAAACATGAGAAAAAGTCAATTAAGGAATATCTATATCTCCACAAAATTATCCATCATTATTTTTATCAACTTCACGTTTTTTTTCTGAAAAACTCAAAAACCAAGGGTTTTCTTCAAACTCTCCATTAAAGTACCTTCAAAATTCATAAAAAGTTAATAGCCTTTTGGTTTCAAAGTGCCCCAACACCATGTTTTCATATAAAATCCACTTTTTCAACATTCTACAAAAAATGGGGATGGTAACCTTGTATTTTGAAATTTTTGAAAATATTGGTAAGTAGGAGATATTTTACATAGCAAGTCAAATTGTGTTATTGCTATCAAGATTAAATTGTGTGTTTTGAGTCATAGTCATTGACCCATGTTTCATGAATAGAGACTCATAGAAATCCATCTCTCATGGGAATGAATGGAACACTTATATCACTCATTGCATCTAGGTGATGCTGACAGAGGTGAAGCACATGGACTACCTAGGAGGTCACCCATCCTAGTACTACTCCATCTCAAACATTCTAAACCACAAGAGTTTCCTCCAAGATTAATCTCAATTTTCTTGCAACCCCATTTGCAAAACCTTTAGCAAGTGTTGTGCCTTATGAACCATTCATTAGAAAGCCGCTTAAGCTCATCAATTGATAAGTAGGAGATATTTTCTACAATGAGTCAAATTATAATATTTCTATCAGGATTAACTATGTAGTTTTGACCCATGTTTCATGACTAGTGGTTCACAAGAACCCATCTCTCATGAGAATAAATGGAACACTTAGCACTCATTGCATCCAGGTGATGCTCATAGAGGTGAAGCACTAGGACTTCTCAGGATGTGACCCATCCCAGTTTACTCTAGCTCAAGCGCGCTCAACCATGAATTTTCCTCCAAAGTTAAGTCCACTTTTCTTACAACCCCATTTGTAAAACCTTCAACAAGTTTTGTTCCTTATGAACCATTCATTATAAAGACCCTTAAGATCATCAATTGATAAGTTTAATTTTAATTTTTAAACATGAGATAACCATTTGAAACCACAAAAACCTTTTTTAGATCAAACTTTTTACAAAAAACATAATTTAACATGAACATTGAAACACTCTTTACAAGTAGAACACTTAGGGGTTAGGGCTTCCGTATACTACCAACCATGATATATAGCTTAATTAGCTATAGTGCCATCTCACATCATCACATGAAATACCATCACTAGAGAATACATAAAGTCCTTGTAGGGAACTTGGCATAATAGTGTACATGCATCTAAAAGCAATAATATTGATGACTGGCATGTTGAGGGATCCTCATCTCGAGCACATGGGTGTTCCATACACACTATAAGTCATCAGGGCACAAGAAACACAGTTAAGAGAAACATAGAATAATCACTCAGAGAAAACAACAATCAGAACCTATGCATTTGAGAAGGGCGTTGCAAAGTTTTTAGGTCTTGAAACATGCTCTACTCTCTTGGCACCCTGCATGTCACTCTTTCATGGTGATAATGTGTAAGAAATCATTGTTATAGATTTAGTATCTATTTTGGATGTATCTTGTAGCTCCCAAGTGATTTAAATATATATTTTTTGTGTCTCTAAATATCACTATGAATAGTTTTCTTATCCTAGTAGTTATACATTCCCTGTAATATCGTAATATATTTAACTTATTTCCATATATTTAATTTAAGAGAGCAACATATGTATCTTTTCATCTACTGAAGAAAATTTCAACCCTAATAATGTACCAAATCTAGATATACATGTGAGAAAGGCAAGACCAATCTGCAATTGAAGTCCTATATGACTTGAAGAAATTAGGGAACAAATTCCAAATTTAAATACTTATTTATTAAAAGACTAGAACTAATTAATCAACTATCCCAAGCATTATTCCAAAATTAGAATGTTCAATAGCTTGAGTTCCAGTAGATAAAGAGAAACACATAATGGTAATAAGAAAAACATCAATCAGCTTTCTAGACATAATTACAAGAGTTGTTAAGCGTAATTTTATTGCAGTATTTGTAGCTTGTTATTATTAGTCCCTGCCTTCTAAAAGCTGGGATTAATGTTTTCACTCCACTATTTTGTATTAGTTGCTATCTCGGTAGTCCCACAAACCGCAAATATTCCCATTTATACTATGGTCCAGGCAAAATTTCTAATTCAAAGGAATTTTCAAATTTTATTCTCTCCTTTCCTATTGGCTATCTCCATTTTTCACGGTAGTCTTTTTATATTCCCACTCTGGAAATTTGTCAAGAAAAAAAAGTCGGATGCACATATGTCTGCAAGTACATGTTTCATGTGTCTCGTGCATGTTCATGTACAAATTTCATGAATGCAGCTAATGAGGATGATGATTGAGGGTACGAAACTATCATCTGCATTGAAATGGGACATCACAAATATTTGGAGCCCTAATACTATAAGGTTTATGTTCTCTCTATTTTTATTAATGAACACTCCGATGTGACTTGTTTGTGCTTCAACATTTTGCTGGCATTTCCATTTTTGGGGTTTGATATTATCAAAATGTTTCTAGCATTGTCATTTCTTGTTACTTACTCCAAAATGGGAACATCTTTTTTTCCTTACCTAAGCTTTCTTCACTGAAAAGCTGATGTTTCTAGTTTACATTTTAGGTGAGAATGTAGAATAAAATCAGAGCCTAGCCAATAATCACTATCAATCTGCATTGCCAGTACATGATTTTTAAATAGGTTGCAGGTTTCAATTGTTACTCAAATAGCCAAATTTGTTACAAGAAATTAATCGCATGAACATCTGATGGAATTATTCTCATATTTCCACTTCTAAAATCCTGGTGAGTAGTTAATTCTGAAGGTAGTTTCTGGGTTTCATAACCTTGCTACTCCGAATCAACAAAACTAGAACTTCCTGACAGCAGGGCCAGCCCTCAATGGAACAGAGCCCACTGGTATGTCAACTGGATTCATCTTTTCAAATTTCTCCTCAAATCGGCTATGCATTCATGCAATATTAGAAAAGAATATTCTAGGAACTATAATTTTCAGCCAGTTATAACATACAATCTTCTTTCCAAATATGAGAGGTGCCTATTTCAATCACTTTCCTTGTAATGATAATCCATTCAATCATAATCAAATTATAGAAATGTTACCCCTTAATTTACAAAACAACTTACATTAATGTTATTTCACACAGGGAAAAAGACATCTTCTTTCCTAAGTTGTTTGATGTCATAACTAGAACCTCCTGTCCTCAATGGAACAGATCCCACTGGTGGTATGCAGGTCTCTTCAAATTTCTCCTCAAATTGACTATGCATTCATGCAATATTAGAAAATAATATTCTAGTAACTATAATTTTCAGCCAGTTATAACATACAATCTTCTTTGGCCACACGTACAGAGAAGGGAATTTGGTGGCTGACTCAATGGAAGCTATTGGTCTAAAGCAAACTAGAGTTAATAGTTGGAGGGTGGTCAGTGAACTACCTATGGTGACTCAACAACTCATTGAGGGGGAAATGAATATAATTCAAAATGAGCCAAGCTGTCATATTTATTACAAATCCTCCCTTGGTCACGTGCTGGCGTAATCTGGTGATTTTTGTGATTATGAAAAGGAATACCCAAAACCCCATAAAGAATCATAATTGCCTTTCAAGTGTGTGGAGAAATAGCAGTTCGAATCGGCGGGCTTACTTGGCTAACAAGGACATCAAGTGCAGCCCTGGTGTTATTGCTATTAATGGCACCTGGAGATCCGCTAGATATCACCATACGGAGCCTGTTTCCCAAAAATTCATCCAAGGCCTACCTTTCGAGTATAATTATTTCTTGAAACGGCCAACCCAAAACAACTGGTTTCATATTATTTGTCCTGAAACTCAACTCTTTGGTTTTCAGGATATTCTGGCACAGAGAAGCAGTGTATCATTATGGGAGGCAACACCCTTCATATCGAACCAAACAAAATCAATGAGACCTTCACTTTCGACCCTTTGGTGACCCACTATTGTAGAGAGAGTGGTATATGGGGTTTTATGGAGCGCATGAAAGGCAGGCACGATGAGTGGATATCCAAACAATTCATCTCATCCTGGAATAATAGGAATGTCTCAGTTGGTGGCATCCAATTCTAGATCAATGAGGAGGTCATTGCGAAGGCAACGGGTCTCTCTATGGAAGGGAGAAAGTATAAAAAAAATAGTCAGATGGCTGACCCTACTAGCCTCAACTAGTTTTTCAAGGAGGGAGAGAGTCCTGTCAAGAAGCAAGGGGGTTTCAACCGTGAAGAGCTGCCAGAGTTTTGGCCCAAGATTTGTCTCATTGTGATGAAGTATTTCACGCTTGAAGGTAAGTTTACAGTGTTCTACTACTACCACTTAGATTTTATGAATCACATTAGAAATAAGGATTTAATTTCCATTCCCTTCTACCTTCTGCATTCCTTAGAGAGTAATATCTTGGATATTAAGGAGAACCTAGATAAATCTATCCCTATTCTGCATCAGTGCCTCCTTCTCTGTATTTACCACTTCCATAAGGCTATCTGCCCAGCGCCCCAACCCCCCTGATTATCCAAGAGATTGAACAGGAGGATTCCCCATCCAAAACTGAAATCCCCACTCACTCCCCCTCCCATTCCATCTAGGTTATCTAGGAGTCTGATCCTCCTAAAGAGGGTAGAACCCACAAAAAATATGTTAAGAATCCTTTCAATAGGAAGGAGGAGTCTCATGTCTCCGAATCACTTGAGACTAAAGATCGCAAGGAGTTTGACAGTACTCCTGAGGTTGAATGAAAACCCAAAAAATAGAGATTGATGGAGAATCAGATCAAGCTGGAGGTTGACTTAGGTGACTCAGGTCGTTGAAGGTCTAGCAGAATTGTGAAGGAGCAATGTAAAACCAGAATCTTGGAAGCGGCCTCTAGAGAGCAGTCCCTATCTAAAAAAGACTCTCACTCCATTGAGTCCATGAAGGACTCTTCAGATGACCACATGAGTTCTAATAGGCCTGGCAACACCCCCCCTCCCAACCCTCAACATACCTTGGAGACCCCTCGGGACCCTACCATGCCTCTAACTTTACCCCATGAGGACCAGAACAAGCCCCCCACCACTGAGCACAAACCTGAGGTTTTGGCTGGCAAAGACAGCCTGAAAGGCACCCTCAAGCTGAGGTTTTTTGATGTGGATAAAGAAATTGCTGACATCAAGCAGGATATGCAGGATCTGAAGCATCACTGTATGATAACTAACAAATTTGCATTGAAGGTCATGCATGCTTCAGCTATGACCCTCTACACTGTGCAGGAAAAATTGGCGGGTGGCAGTCTGGAGGTGGATGAGGACAATAAGGATCTCTTCTTATTCCTGCAGGAGGAGTGGGCAGGGACCCTAATGTCCAAACATCTGGATGGAAAGAACTAGTTGTTGGGTCCCCATGTGGAGGTTATTTTTGTTTGGGCATGGTCCTCAGTTCTCCTATTTTTTGTTGAGGTTTAAGGTTATTTTGCCTAGTCACTGGTATAGCCCTGTGTGGCTTATAAAGGTTATTTTATTTGCTGCTATTCACTTTAAATACTCTGATGTAATCATTTTGATAAGTACTTTGGTGTATGTTTTTGATAGAGGTAGACTAGACCTAGTTTTTTATCTACTGTTAAACTGCTTTGAAATGCTTGTAACTAGGGCCATTAATGTGCTATTAATTTGCCTCTAGTCACTCTATACCCGAGCTAGCACCCTCTTGCTACTTTTTTCTATCAAAAACATACAATCTTCTTTCCAAATATGAAAGGTGCATATTTCAGTCACCATCCTTGTAATGATAATCCATTCAATCATAATCAAATTATGGAAATGTTACCCCTTAATTAACAAAACAACTTCCATTAATGTTAATTCACACAGGGAAAAAGACATCTTTCCTAAGTTGATTGATGCCATGGTCTTTTCCAGATTCATGAGTAGCAGATTGTACAGCTGTTTTAGATATGCATCCATAGTATTGCTTGGTACGATGATGCTGACAAATGCAGGGAATCAAAAAGAACATTTAAATAATGTTCGTGTATGACTTCACAAATATTGCCTTCTAAATTAACTATCTCATTTATTAAGGTCCCACTTTCTTAACTATTACATTTAATTAAATGAATTTAAACTTTCATAAATGCAGTCACATTATCTGAAGATCACTTTGATACATTCCAATTTCTTCTGGGATGCCAAAAAAAAATGCAAAATGATCCTTTCCACAGAACTACAACATTGTTTCAAGCACAAGCCATAACCCATTCTGCCAATTGTGTGTGTGAATTTTGTACCTGATCTGTAGACACAACACTTCAGTAAAACATTAGAGGTTAGTCATAATCATAATCACGCAAAATTGAAAGCTATCTAACCAAGCGATTTACTACCTTCTAATAGGTGTGAGATTGATGTTCTCAGATTGTAATTAAGATCAGTGACCTAGACGACACCTAAATGAAGGATTTGAATGCAAAAGATGGATATGAAATTGAATGCAATTAATCTATATTTTTGATATTTTCTATGCAATAAGAATGATAAAAACTGATATGAATCTATGAATGCTATTGAAAACTGATATGAAATGAATGCTAAATGATCTAACAATGATATGAAAACTATGAAATTCTATGCTAAGATATAAAAACTATGCAATTGAAATTGATCTCACAAAGCTTTGAATTCGCAAGTTGATTCTTTCAAGCTCCAATTGTGCAAATTCTCCAAATCTGATATGCTATGATTCCTGTAGAGTAAGTTTGCAATTTGCGAGATGATTGAGAGATATTAGAGATTTTAGAAATGAATTGAGAGATGAATTTTGAAGAGCTGAGCATTGTTTTTATAGAAATCCAGGGCTTTGGAGGTGCATGGGAAAAAGCCATAAATCACTCAAATAACTTAGGTTGATTTTTGAGTTATTTTTAAATAAAGGATAATTAACTCACAAAAACATGCAAAAGCTAAGCTTTAACTCAAAATAGAGTTTAGCTTTAATTGATAATTGATAGTTGTTTGCTTTTATGATTGTGCATGTTTTATTTATGAATTAATTTAATAATAAAGTGATTTATTTCCAACTTAACTGCTTTTAAAAATAAAACAATTGATTTATGGGTTAATCAAATTTTTATTAAAAATTATATTATTAAATAATGACAACTTGCTTTAATTAATTAAATAAAAATTTAATCAATTATTCATATGATATTAGATTTATTGTCAAAATTAAATAATATAATTAATAATAGATAGAATTAAATTTAATTAAACAATTAAGTGGCAAATATTAAATCTAATTAATTAAATATGAAAATATTCAATTAATCAAACTTAGGATAAATGTGATTTATTGTCAAATAATTATAAAATTAAAGATAATTATGATGATTAGGAATATTGCTAGGAATATTCCCTGATGCAAAATTTAAGATAATCAATTAGATTCGATGATGTTTAGATGTGCCTTAGATTAGGACTTTGATGTCGATTTCATTCGAATTGAAGATGTAGGAGATTAATGAACTTATAGCCCATTTTTGGGGTATTACATTTTGCCCCTCTTTGAATTACTGTGCGAAGCGCAGAGGTTCAAAGATAGTCTGTGTTTGATAAAGATATGAAACTGATTCAAAAGATAAACCGATCTCAAGATAGAAACCGATTGAAAGATATTGAGATAGGAGTTGATTGATATTGAATTGATATGGAGATAATAGGTCTTGAATGACCAAAGATAATGTTCACTGTAACAGCAAATGAACCTATGATTGTGAAAAAGTGTCAAAACACTTGATTCCAAACCTTAAGATTGCAAAGAAGTGAGTGACCCATTCTAGACTCGATTGTCTTAGCAAAACTAGCAGGTATCACATCCGAATCCTTCAGTTGCCAAAGAACCAAGGAAAGAACACTATGATCCGATGGTTGCAAAAACTGATACAGTTTACGAGATTAGGAGAATACCAGATTGATATGGATCTTGATGAATCTGATATGCCCCAAGTGATGATAGATTTGCCCCGAGCGATGAGGACTTTTGATGAATCAGCAAATAGACGTGATTGTTTGTCTTGATTACTAATGAAAGATATTGATAGAAATTGATTGATAGAATTTGATTTACAGACTTTGAATGATATGCAATACCATGCCCCCTTCGGGATTAAAATTGAAATCTGATAAGAAAAGTCAGCGTTATAGTTTAGAAGCATGTTAATTGATTTGAGAAGTGTGGTGAAACACATTCAAGAACACATTCTGCATCATTGGAAGGTCCCAAAAGACCAAGTTTGACTAGGTTTGACCATGAGTTGACCATGGTTGACCAAGTTGAAATTTTGATAGTTTGATGAAAGCTAATCAGTTAAGTTGAATACTGGATTTCTGTGATGATAGAAGGTCGAATATGCAAGCAATTAATAATATGAATGATCTCAGATTTGAATTTTGATCCTGAAAAAGGATTCTACTTGCTATTTCATTGGAGGAACCTTCGTGTGAGATTCAGCTCTTGTTAGACTTGAAGATGCAATTTGAAGAATCATTTAAGCATTGAATATCGTTTAATCATTGTGAGATCATGCAAAGATGAAAAATGCAAAGAAGCATGCAATATGAAATGCAACCTAAGACCTAGGACCTACTCATTGATCATATGTCGATTTGTTATCATCATTGAACTTTTTGGTAACCGGATAAATCAATACAATGCCCACTAGCCATGAAACCATAGACATATGAATATCGATTTGTATGCGCAAGAATCAATACAACACCCACTGGTTATACAACCATGGACATATGAATATTGATTTGTTTTCAGAATGTTGGATCAGATATAAGCACCAAGGCACAAACGCCAGGATGACCTGAATATCATGTCCATTTTGATATAGCAATTTGTACAAGCATCAAAACATAAACATCATGATGACCTGAATACGCCTTGCATTGCAAACACATCAAACAGTCAAGAGATCATTCTAAATCCAATGTGAATTACCCATAGTGACCCTTTATCGTTCACATCCTTAGGTAAGATCGTGTTTCACAGTAGGAGAAAGAACTCACTCAAAAAGACAATAGTTAGATCAAACTTCCTTGAATTGTCTGGGTATCAATGGTCGAGGTATGCATGGCCATCCAATTCGAGATAGAGGCTCTTATAGTCGGACACCATTTCAATCCGGAATTTCCAAAGTTGTTAGATTTTCACATACAAGAAGAAGACAAAGAAAAGATTATGCCCCCAGTTATCACTCTCTAAATCCTATAAAGGACATCATCATCGAAGAGCTCGAAGGGACACAATATTCAAAAATCTCAATGCGAATCAGTAAGCATACAAGGAGATAAGAGCATGAAGCACAGATTGTTTTCAGTTTGTGTTTGATTGTTGTTGTAGATGCAAAATCCTTTCTAGAGACAAGATAGACTTGACTGAATCAAATGAAGCTTCAAAGGACTCTGACTGGATAGGATACGCCTAAGATACATTGGAGGCCATAGGATATGACATTGATTGCCCCCAAGTTTGAACATTGATAGGATACAGACGCTTGAGTTGATTGGTGTACAGATCGACTTATTGAAACCAGGATATGCAGAAACAAACTGGGAGATATGTGCAAACTAAAGCAAGACTGAAAGCTGGGAAAGACCAAGATTGCGCTGATAGATGGAGCATTTTGAACAAGTGGCACCCGTTTGCTAGGTTTTCACCATCTTGGTAGAGATTCTATTTTTTCTACCAAGGCGCCTGTTTCCAAGTTTTCACCAAGGCACTTTTTCTTTTTTTTCTTTTTTTTTGTATTTTTCATTTTTTCAATTTTTTTGTGCTTTTGATATTTGTTGATTTTTTTTGTGAATCATCAAGGCACCTATTGCTAGGTTTTCACCAAGATGTTCATTTTTTCAGGACTTTTTCCGATTTTTAAGATTTTTTCAGGACATTTTACCAAGCACTGAATGCCTTAGGCATAGAATTTTTTCAAATGGAGAACATTGATTGGTTCTCAGAGCGGTTCTCCTTCAGTCATTGAGAGTTGATAGGCACCAGAGCCAAAAGTAGCAGTGATTACAAAGGGACCCAGCCAATTGGGTTCAAACTTCCCCTTGCGTTCTTGATGTGATTGATTTTTAGGATTTTCTCTCAACACTAGATCACTAACCTGAAATTCTCTGTGTCTGACTTTCTTATTGTAGCCTCTAGACATTCATTTCTGATACACTCTTAGATGATCATACTCTACTTGCCTGCGCTCATCTAGTAATTCCAGTTCTTGTAGCCTAGACACTCTGTAGTCTTCATCGGTGACAAGTCCATGCATTCTGATTCTAAGTGATGGGATTTCAACCTCAATAGGCAGTACCGCTTCAGACCCATAAACTAAATCGAATGGTGTAGCCCCAGTAGGCATTCTGATACTAGTTCTATAGGCCTAGAGAGCTGGATTGATCATTAGATGCCAGTCTCTTCCTATTTTATTCATTGTTCTGTGCAAGATCTTCAGGAGATTTTTGTTTGAAGCTTCAGCTTGTCCATTCCCTTGAGGATAGTAAATAGAAGACCAATGTTGTGTAATCTTGAATTTAGCACATAAGTCATCTAGATCTTTGTTTTTGAATTATCCCCCGTTATCTGTGATTATAGAGTGAGGGATCCCATATCTGCAAATGATGTAGTTCAGGATGAACATAGAGATCTGTTTCCCCATTGCTTGTGTTAGAGGAACTGCTTCTACCCATTTTGTAAAATAATCTGTGGCTGTGATTATATGGGTATGTCCATTAGAAGAGTGCGGATGTATAGCACCTATGAGATCAAATGCCCATTGTTGAAAAGGCCATTGTGTAGTAAAGGGAATCAGATCTCTCCCTGGAGCATGAATCAAGTTGCCATGTACTTGACACTATTGACAGTTTTTAGCAAATTTAATAGCCTCTTTCTCCATTTCAGGCCAATAGTACCCAGCCCTAATAAGTTTTCAAGCTAACATTAAACCATTTGAGTGTGACCCACATATACCCTCGTGGACTTCCTCTAATGCACGTTGAGACTCTTCCCATTCTAAACATCTAAGCAGTGTACCATCTAGACCTCATTTGTACAGATCATTACTAATGATGACATATCGGGATACAGATCGGATAAGGTTTCATTTCTCAAAATAGTTAAAGGACTCAGGGATGATTTGGTCGTGGAGATAGGAGAATAGATTTTTGTAGCGAGATGAGTCATAACCTACAACAGTGCAGATCATGCGGGTTTCAGGGGAGTCATATGCAAGATAGGACAGGGCTTCCACCAGGAACTCGTAGCGTAGCTCATGTTCGGGCTGCTGTACGAGAGTAGATAGTGTTGCCATTGCATCGGCATCCTTATTCTCCATTTTGGGTATTTGCTCAAATGTGATAGAGATGAAGTATTTCTTTAAATCATCTACCATTCTCTTGTAAGGAATGAGCTTTTCATCTTTGGTTTGGTACACATCATTGACTTGATGGATAACCAATTGTGAGTCTCCATGGATGTGCATCTCTGTAACTCTCCAATGTATTTTCCATTTTCATACCATTGAGAAGTGCCTTATATTCAGCAATATTGTTTGTGCAAGGAAATTTTAGTCTGAATGCTTTGGGTATCGAGTATCCTTGAGGAGTGATGAACAATATGCCTGCTCCAGATCTATTTTGTGTGTAGGAGCCATAAAAGAATAACTGCCATTCTCTAGAAGAGAAGTGCATGATAGAGGAATCGAGAAATTCCATTTGCATGGGTGTATCATCAAATAGTGGTGCTTCAGCTAATTGATCAGCAATGACTTGTCCTTTGATAGCTTTTCTTTAAACATATTCAATGTCAAATTCGCTCAAGAGCATGACCCATTTAGCTAGTCTACCTGTGAGGGCAACTTTGCTTAGGAGATTATTCAGTGGATCAATTTTAGCTACCAAATGAGTAGTATGAGCTAACATGTAGTGTCTCAGTTTCTATGATGCAAAGATCACAGCGAGACAAGCTTTCTCTATCATTGAGTAGTTTTGCTCATAGGCCACTAAAGTTCTGTTGATATAGTAGATGGCTCTTTCTTTCTTGTCTTCATCATGTTGCGCTAGCAAGGCCCCCAGTGATGTATCTATTGCGGAGACATATAATATTAATGGCTTCCCATGAATAGAAGGCATTAAGATAGGAGGATTTGAGAGATAATTCTTGATATGATCAAAATTCTTTGCACAGTCTTCATTCCATGCAAAGGTCACACCTTTATGTAATGTCTTTGTGAAAGGTTGTGATATGTCAGCTAACTGTGATATGAATCTTCTGATGGACTGTACTCTCCCTTGCAAAGTTCGCATTTGACTGATATTCTTGGGAGGTTGCATCTCTATGATAGCTTTCACCTTAGCTGGATCGACCTCAATGCCTTTCTTTGAAACTATGTATCCTAAGAGCTTTCCAGAAGTGACACCAAAAGCACACTTCTTAGGATTTAGTCAGAGACTAAACTGTTCCATTCTATCTAGGATCATGCTCAAGTCTATTAGATGTTCAGTTCTAATCATGGATTTTGCCAAGGTATCATCCATGTAATCCTCCATTGTTTTATGCATCATATCATGAAAAATAGATGTCATTGCTCTTTGATATGTAGCTCCAGCATTTTTGAGTCCGAATGGCATAACATTCCAACAGAAGGTTCCCCACGCACATGTGAATACAGTTTTCTCTTGGTCTTCTGGAGCAATTTTGATTTGGTTGTATCCAGAAAAACCATCCATAAGGGAATACATTTCATAGCCCGCAGTCATGTCCACTATCATATCAATGTTAGGTAGTGGAAAGTCATCCTTAGGGCATGCTCTGTTCACATCTCTAAAGTCTGTGCACACTCTGATTGAACCATCTGGTTTTGAAATAGGTACAATGTTAGAGATCCACTCAACATAGTCTATGATACGGATGAATCTAGCTTTTAGGAGTTTTTCTTGTTCTACTTTGACTAAGAGTGCAACATGAGGATGCATCTTTCTCAATTTTTGTTTGATTGGTTTTACTCCAGGAGCAATGGATAGATGGTGCATAATGAGATTGGGATCCAATCCTGGCATATCTCAATATTTCCATGCAAATTTGATCTTTTTGTCTGATAAGAATGTAGTGAATTTCTATTTCTCTTCTTTTGATAGAGATTGTGCTACATGTACCAATTGTGGTTCCTCTGTTGTACCCAAATTGATGGATTGAGTTGGCTCAATCAGAACTGGAGATCTATCCTGTAAATGACTCGGAAGGACATCAAATATCTCATCCTTAGGTGCCTCAGAGAGGTTTTCACCTTTAGATACGTCTTTTCTTTTTACTTTTGTAGGTTCTGAGACTGTCACAAAGTGGTTTTCACCCTCAGAACTCTTTTTCTTTTTATTTTTATTTTTTTGACTAAGATATTTGATGTCTGACTCGATCACACTGATGCTCAGTTCACTGATGGAAGTCCTTATAGGCTCGACTGCATTGAGGTAACAAGCAAGGGCATAGTCACTGGAAAAGGTGTAAACACCATGGCTTGGGTTTGTGGAAGTTTGGTCGATAAGATCAGGGCATTGGATAGTTAAAGTGGGAAAGGCTTGGGATATGGTGTTCACGGATGGGGATATGTCATCATTGGTCCTAACCCGACGCTCAAGTTCAAAGGTGATATTATAGCTCAAAATGTTTAACTCGTGAATAGGCTGAACATCATCATGGGAGTCCTCTTCAGCCATAGGTGGATCAGACACGTTAAGTTCATTGTTTCACTCTAGACCTACATTGGGTTGAGATACATATTAGTGAATAACATCAATATATTTCTCTATTATAAGCTCATCTTCTTTTTGGATGGCACCCCATTCATAGTCATTTGACTCAGCTTCTGATTCAGGATCTCTAGGAAATCTTAGAAAATGTGTGAAATCAGGATGAATACCCCAAGAAGGATTACCCTCAGTCTCTGACTTGAATTCATATTCATGGGAATCAATGTTAGAATAACTACTCTCTGCTTCTGGATCAGTTTGATCACCTTTGAGATTGGCTAGTTCTTGTGGTGCAACCATCTCTTGCGCTACAGTAGGTTCTTGTGTTTCTACTACATTAATTCTTTTGATAGGATCATCTTTATCATCAAGAAGATCTTTGATCTCTTTAGGCAATTTTTCATAGGGGATAAGCTCAGAGCTATCTGAATCATCGTCAGAGGGTTCTGTCTCTTCTTTCTTGAGAAGGGGTTCTCCTGGTGCAATTTGTTCTATGACATGAGAACAACCACCTTTGAGATGATAGGTTTTCTTCTTAAAGCCTAAGCCACCAGTATCTTTGTTGGCTCTACCAATATGTGAAATGGGTGTCACAAGACCCTTTCCTCTGATTCCTAGAGGTCCTTGACTGGAATATCCCATCTTGGCTATCAATTTGTTTCCTAGACCATATGAATTAGAAGGGATTGTAGGTGCTATAGATTCACTAGGTTGAACAATTTTAGATTCAGAATCCTCTTTATATAGCCATGCCAGCACAACTTCATCCTCTTCAAATTCTTGTTTGGAGACTTGCTCCACCACAAAATTTCTTTTGTATTCTTCCATAGGTTCCTTAGGTTCTGATTTAGACTACTTCAAGGATTGTCCATACGACTTAGGTGAGATTGGGAGAGATGTCAGAGACAAGACTGGCTCTATAGTGTATTCTCCCATCCCATTTTCATTGATATTGATCTCTTTAGCAATGTCATCCATCTTAGATGTGGAAGCAACATTTAGCTGCTTGATGGAAGATTCTTTGTTATTGGGAACAAGCTTATCGGCACTTTCCTTCAATGTATTGCAAGTTGTACTCAGATCTACTGGGATAGTAACCTCCACTCCTTCATAGGGAGATTTCAAGCATTGATGGTATGTAGAAGGAATAGCTTGCATTTCATGTATCCAGGGTCTCCCTAGAAGGATATTGTAAGCCAATGGTAGATTAAGCACCTGACATGTGGTATCTTTGATGACCAGACCCACTCAGATAGGTAAGACAATGGTGCCTTTAGAAGCTCTTTCTTGTTCATCATAGGCTTTTGTGGTGATCTTCTTTTGAGGATCAATAGCCATCTCTAAGAATCCCAACTGTGTGATTAAGTTGTAAGAACAAATGTTGAGGCCTGCGCCCCCATCTATCAACACACGTTTGACTTGACGGTTTTGGATCAAGACTTCTATGTGCAAGGGCTGATTATGTGGGTGACTTAGGGAGTTGTCATCTTTCTCTGAAAAGGAGATATATTGTGGAGACGTTAGATGACCAACCATAGTCTGGAACTTGTCTAGATCTAGATCATCAGGAACATTAGAGCCGAGCAAAGCTTTTTCTAGGATATCTCTGTGAGCTGGAGATATTCGAAGTAACTCAAACATAGAGATTTTGGCATTGGTATGCTGGAGTTGTTGGATGATGCTGTAAGATGTAGGTCTTGTATCCTTTGGATTGGAAGATTTCGAGGCAACCTTCTGTTTAGAAGCAGATGTGAGATTGAAAGGTATCTTAGGGACATTAGATGAACTTGGTGTTTGTCCTTTCAGATGAGCCTGAGCTTGTGATCTGGTAACCGCATTAGTTGAGGAATGATTTCTATCTTTTCGTACAATCGTGATGACATTGCATCTCTTAGAGAGATATGGTTCAACCATATTGATGACAACATTGTTTCTAGGGTAGGCATAGTTGACTTTTGCCCCCATGTTAGGCTGAGAAGTGGAAACTCCCTTGCCATGTTGTGGAAATGGTTCTGTAAATACTGTGTGATCATTATTGCTGGTAGGATTATCGATCATGATGTCCCCTTGATCTATCAAGTCTTGAATGGTATGCTTCAAGTGGAAGCATCCATTAGTTCTGTGGCCTTTAGTCTGATGGAAAGCACAGAATGCATTATCTTTCCACCAATATGGTTTTGGATCCAGATCAGGGTTTCGGATTGGTGGTAAAGAGATCATGTTATCAGCTATTAGGGTTCTCAGGGCAGATTCCAAAGATTCTCCCAGGGGAGTAAACTTTCATTTATTACCCCATCATTTGAATGGCTTCTTTGGAGATGGTTCAACAGATTTTTTCTCTGAAGCTTCAATGACTTTGGTGGCAAGGGTGAGATTGTAGGCCGGTGCCTTTGATGGGGTGCGGATAGTGTCAACAACACCATCAGAGATGATACCTTTGTTTCTATTCCAGCTCTTGTTTTTATCTTTTGAGCTAGATCCAGATTCAGACTTGTCCTTTTGAAGTGTGATTTCTCCTTTCTTGACAAGTACTTTCTCAATCTTGATTGCATTATCCACCATTTTATCAAAAGATACATGATCTTGCATTTGTAATGGATAATTGAGCTCTGGAACAAGGTTATTGATAAAGATTTCAAGTTTCTCCATTTCGGGAATTTGTCTAGCATATAGAGAGAACTTCTTTCTCCACCTCTTGAGGAAAGTTAGGAATGATTCCCCTGGATATTGCTTGAGGTTACAGATATCGATCATGGTGACCGGATGTTGAATATTGTAGGAATATTGTTGATAAAACAATTTAATCAATTCCTCAAAAGTTTTGATCGTAGAAGGTAATCTTGAAAACCACTGAATGGATGCTCCTCCCAAGGATCTAGGAAAAAGACGCATCAGTTAAGTCGGTTCATGCATGAATTCCATGGATTGCGTATAGAACTCTCTGACATGATCTTGAGGATCAGAGTGTCTGTCATATTTTTCATACTTTGGCATCTCCACTCTTTTTGGGAATGGAGGCATATACAAGTTTTTGTCAAACGGGAAAGGACATAGGGCCTCCATGGAGAACTCCTTGGGTTCCTTCTCCTTCTTAAGATTGTTAAATTTGACTTGTATAGCATGCATCTATTTTGTCATAGCTGTGAGTGGAGTTTCTTCCTCATGTGTGATTATATCATCAACGTTAAATTTGGGGGGAAGCTTAGCCCCTTCCTGGGCTAATTGCAAAAAGTATGCCTCTCTATCCACTTTCAAGAAATGCCTCATCATTCTCTTGAATTCATCGTCATTCTGACATCGATGGATTTTAGAGGGGGTAGGTTCCTGGTCAGTTATGTTGAGAATGGTGTCCTTGGGACCCTCCTCCTAGAGAACCGTGGTTTGTCCCTGCTTGAGACATGATAGGAGTTTTTGGGCTCCTTGGAACAGATTGAGGAGGAGTTTGCTGATTACCTCTATGAGTTGATAAAGGAGGTATGTAACTAGTTTTCAATCGAAAGTTACCGAGACTGTCATCTTCGTAGATACTTGACTTGATGAGTTGTTCAAGAGTTGGACTTGGGGTATTGGTCAAAAGTAAGTTCTGAGATGTTTCTTCTGATTTCTTGTGTGAAGAAGCTCTGGTCTCCACCATTAACTTTGAATGAAACAAAAGAAAAGGATGAAGACAACTGAAGAACAATTTGATTCGAGAAAATCGGATGACGCAACCTTGTCAAGATTATGATATTTTTGAAGATCTGATGAGATGTGGGTGAAGGAAACTATGCCCTGGATGTATGGGATAGATCACCCAAAAGATAGCGGACACGAGTTCTCAACACTTAGTCTATTTTTGAAGATTGATAGTTATGACAAGGTTTTGACACAAGATAAAAATGACTCAAATTGATCAAACAGAAGACTAGATCGGATTCAAAAGATCAAACTCAGAAAATGGTAGAATGCTCAATAGCTACTACTCTGTTCTTGACACAATGATATTTTTGACAGATTTTGGAACTAGGCTGGAAACATTGGATATCTTGCAATTTGACAATTTCTAACAACTCTCTCAAATTTTTCCAAATGACACTCTGCAGACTCGTACGACACTGGGTAGTCTATGAAACGACAGTTGCTAAACTCATACGACAGTTGGGTAGAAATGAAACGACAATTGTAAAACTTGTATGACAGTTGGGTAGCAATGAAACGACAGTTGTAAATATCATACGACAGTTGCTAACAGGATTTTGAATTTCTTGAATTTGCTGGTTTGAAAACTCGTACAACACTGGGTTCTCAATCGTACGACAGATGGGCAGTACTGAAATGACACTTGACAAAAATCGTACGACTTTTGACTTTCTGAAATGACTTTTGACTCCAGAAAGAATTTATGTCAATTTTTGCAAAATTTAAGGTCTTCAGTTCTGGATTATTTGCAAATTGTACTGTGCAGATTTTGAAGGTTATACCAGATTTGATCATTTTTAATAGCCAAGTAGATAAACAAGCATGCAGAACAGCAAGCAAGTGATTCCAAGCACGTCTGAAAATAATGAACAAGGGAGAAAGCAACCTTGCGTACGAACAATCAAGTGACCAAATTGTGCTAATCCCTGAGAGTACTAATTGTGTATGTTTTGAAAAGTTTTGCAATAACACACATATACCTGAAAGTGAAAAATTGGCCTCTCTAGGGTTTTTAGTAATGGTTTGACTCTGCAACTTTTATGATTCAAAGGGGTGAACTCCAATCCCGGTGCACCAGGGTTTTGACACAGTCCGAGAATTTAATCTTCAAGAGCTGCTAGGGAGATCTGACAACCCAATAATGAACCATACCCGTGGAGATTTCTTCCACAAGGACATTTATATAGAGGCTGTCACTACCATGGCGAAAATGGCTATTACTGCTTGAGGTTTCATCAACGTAGTTTTCCCTGTGAAGGGATTGTCCGCTACGGTTAACCCTCTCTAAAGGTGACTCACAGATTTATACCACAAGGGGACTTGGCTCCAGATTCAAGGTTTTGACACCTCTTCACTTTTAACCCAAACAAAGAAAGCAGATTAATCTGACACGCTAAGACAAAGTTTTGTTCCACCAAGGTCTGTGATATCAACTCCATGTGATCTATCAACCTCTCCGGGGAGAGAATGTATCAATCAATAAGAGAAGATGCACTAACCAATATTGATTCACCAAAGCTCGTGATATCAACCCTACGTGATCTATCAACCTCTCAGGAGAGAGAATGTGTCGATCAATAAGAGAAGATGCACTAACCAAGTTGAATGTGAAACACACTAAGTATCCTCCCTACCTACAAGGATTCTGTCATCAAGAAAGATTTCTCTAGGAATCCACTCTCAAGAATCACGAATAGTGTTCATAGGGCCTAATTACTATGTGAGCACATATATATTCCCGAAAGCAAATATACCAAAAGCATCCAAAAAGTAGAAAGAGGAACACTTAACGCTTAAAGAAAATATGAGATGAGTCCACAAGGTGGAACACTTGACACCTCACACAAGCTGAAAATGAGTCCACAACTTAGAAAACAAGTGAGTTCCTAAAAGCACAAAAGGGTTGCCAAGTGGAACACTTAACGCTTCTGTCCTGTTGACCCCTCCCCTTTATGGCGCTGAGATTGCAACCACGGGGTGGAAATGAGGGGCCGACAGATTAGCGAGTCCAATATCCCAAGATAGCAATCAAGATCAATCACAAGTATTCTAAGACTACTTAATGAATCCTTAAGGGATCACAACCTAGTATCAAATTATGCAAGTGTGTAGAAATAGATCAAAAGCATGAAAAGATGCACACAAGCTTGACACATAAGAGATTTATTTTAAGTCCAAATCAAAATGTTTTCAGAACAAGGAGAATACCTCGTGATCCTCACAACGCGCTTAGTAGATTCTACCTGATTTTTAGCAATTTTTGTTGAGCTTTTCCATGCAAGCAAGTGACAAACTCCCCAACAAGCAAACAAACAAACAAGATATGCAAAATATATTCAACTTATGAAAACCATAGGGTTAGCTCTAAAAATCAATTTTTAGGAGCAATAATAACCAGAAATTAATCCAAATGACAACTCATATCATGCATTGAATCATATGAAAAATAAGTGCATACCCATCATAAAATTTTAATTTTTTTGCACTACATTTAACCTAGTCAACAAGATCTGATTTTTTTGATATGATTTTGGCCACAAAAATAGAAATTTAGAATAGAGACCCCTACTAAAAAATAGAGAGCTTTCCAAAAATGCAAAAATTTTAGAAAAATCTCTTCATTTGTGCCCTAGAGACCCATTTTATCAAAATAGACTAGTTTTTGCAAATTGACTATTCAAGCTATTAAATTGCATCCAAATTTAAAATAAAAAGAATAGACCCCCTATATAATTTGAAGATCTTTCCGAAAATATAAAAATTTTAGAAAAATATGATGATTTGCGTCAGATATTAATTTTTTATGAAAAATTGAAATAAAATTATTAAAAATTCAAAATAATTCAGAAAATTCTAAATTTTTTGTTGAAGCTTCCCTGATATGTCTCCAACCTGAAAAAAAAATTTCAGACCAAAAATCCAAGCCATTTGGGAGATAAAATTAAATCTTTAAAACTTTAAGGTTTTAGCTCCAAGAATCAAAATCAGCATGCAAAGGTGGGTTGCCTCACGGTGGGCGCCAGAAATGGTGTGTGTGAATTTTGTACCTGATCTGTAGACATAACACTTCAGTAAAACATTAGAGGTTAGTGATAATCATAATCATGCAAAATTGAAAGCTATCTAACCAAGCGATTTACTGCCTTCTAATAAGTGCGAGATTGATGTTCTCAGATTGTAATCGAGATCAGTGACCTAGACAACACCTAAATGAAGGATTTGAATGCAAAAGATGGATATGAAATTGAATGCAATTAATCTATATTTTTGATATTTTCTATGCAATAAGAATGATAAAAACTGATATGAATCTATGAATGCTATTGAAAACTGATATGAAATGAATGCTAAATGATCTAACAATGAAGATTCTAACAATGATATGAAAACTATGAAATTCTATGCTAAGATATAAAAACTATGCAATTGAAATTGATCTCACAAAGCTTTGAATTCGCAAGTTGATTCTTTCAAGCTCCAATTGTGCAAATTCTCCAAATCTGATATGCTATGATTCCTGTAGAGTAAGTTTGCAATTTGCGAGATGATTGAGAGATATTAGAGATTTTAGAGATGAATTGAGAGATGAATTATGAAGAGCTGAGCATTATTTTTATAGAAATCCAGGGCTTTGGAGGTGCATGGGAAAAAGCCATAAATCACTCAAATAACTCAGGTTGATTTTTGAGTTATTTTTAAATAAAGGATAATTAACTCACAAAAACATGCAAAAGCTAAGCTTTAACTCAAAATAGAGTTTAGCTTTAATTGATAATTGATAGTTGTTTGCTTTTATGATTGTGCATGTTTTATTTATGAATTAATTTAATAATAAAGTGATTTATTTCCAACTTAACTGCTTTTAAAAATAAAACAATTGATTTATGGGTTAATCAATTATTTAATCAAATTTTTATTAAAAACTATATTATTAAATAATGACAACTTGCTTTAATTAATTAAATAAAAATTTAATCAATTATTCATATGATATTAGATTTATTGTCAAAATTAAATAATATAATTAATAATAGATAGAATTAAATTTAATTAAACAATTAAGTGGCAAATATTAAATCTAATTAATTAAATATGAAAATATTCAATTAATCAAACTTAAGATAAATGTGATTTATTGTCAAATAATTATAAAATTAAAGATAATTATGATGATTAGGAATATTGCTAGGAATATTCCCTGATGCAGAATTTAAGATAATCAATTAGATTCGATGATGTTTAGATGTGCCTTAGATTAGGACTTTGATGTCGATTTCATTCGAATTGAAGATGTAGGAGATTAATGAACTTATAGCCCATTTTTGGGGTATTACACCAATAACGCAACTCCAAAGGGCACATCACATTTGGTTACTAAGAAATAAAATTTGGTTTAAGATGCAAGCAGCAAAAATGAAAGCTACATGTAAGTATGGCTCCAGAAATAGGTGTACATATAATAGCCGCTTCTATCTCTATCATAATGCAGTGAATGCTTAAAATGATTGTACTTTAGAAGCTTGATATGAATGAATAATGAATTATTTCATTTTTTCTCTTTTGGAGGAAACAGAAGACCCCACAAAATAGGGTTACAGAAAATAATGAAGAAAAAGATTCCAACTTTTAATGGATGCCTATGAAAATCAATGTAGTTTCTTGATTCTAGATTCACTAAGATATTACAAATACAAAATCTCTACTCTATACTATGCCTCTCTATGTAGTTCATGTCAGTGGTGTCTCGTATCATACATATCCTAATATGTGCATTATTTGTTCTTAGCTACATGTCCACCATGCTTTGGTTATGTTGATCGCTTGGGTATGGTTTTCCCTTTAGATCACTGTATTTTGGTCATTTATTGAAATCATTATTCACAGTCTTATTGATATGACTATTCCCAAATACTTTGTTTGCAGATCTGATTTGAGAAGATGCTGAAATTCGCATTAGATGAGATCATTAGCACGGTGTTATGATGACTCCACTTCCCTCTTCCCCTATCTTCCTACTCCTGCATTGACACTGCTTTTATAATTTCAATTCTGTCCCTCGTGCAAGACCTAGCCAAATCAAGACCTCCTTGGGACTCCAGTTGCGCGCAACCTTTGTTGACTTAGCATTTAGTCATCTGATGGTTTGACTTAGCATTTAGACATCCGATGGTTTGACTTAGCATTTAGAATAATATATTTCACATGTGGGTGGACAAAATTTTACATTACAATAAAATTATTCAATTATTATTAAATAGACAAACAAATCATCAGAATTTGTGAGAGGATAAAGATTTTTAAAAAATAAAATTAATGATTAGAATATTGATCATTATAGTTTTAATTGTGGAATTTGAAAATCAAGATCAAATTATTTTTAGATGTTCATTTTATTTTAAAATTATAAAGCAATCCTTTTGCCTCTTCAAAAATTCACATAATTTTCCATATATATTTATGATTAATAAATATCAAAAATATTTTTATAATATTTTATGTTTAGAAAATTATTTATTTTATTCACATTACTTCTTGGTAATCATTAAAATTTTGTTCTCTTCAATTTTGTTAGAGCTAAATTCAGTCTTCTTTTATTTTCTATTATATAATTTTAATCTGCAACATGTAATAAAAATAAAGAGAAAAAACATTCTATCCAGAAAAAATAAAATAAAATTAAGTATCATTTATTTTTTAAATATAAAAATTTAAATTTTGTAAAATATAATTATTAAAATCAAATGATAGCTTTTTAAAAACTAAAATCAAAATATATTTTTTATACTATAAATAAATAAATACATGCATTTCAAATAAAAATAAAATGGCTTTGAAAATGGTTCAATCCTCTCCGTCCCTAATATTAAGCCTAATTCTTCCCCTCCCTGATGTTGACGCCTATTGCTTTTTGACTCTCTTCTTTCTTTTTTTTTTAATAGCATTCCCTAATTTTAATTATTTTTTCTTTTACTCTCTTCTTTCTTTTTTTTTTTTTGTAAGGATGGGTTTCGTTGACTCTTTGATTATTTGTAACGTGATCTCTTTGCTCTCTCTCAGTAGAGAGTTTCGTTAGATTATGTTGATTGCTGCTTTCTAGTGGGTCTTTGAGCTCATTTTTTCTTTCTTTGAATAATTGGTATTTCACTATTGTAAAGTAAACAATGATTTCATTTTGAGTCAATATTTTTAACAGTTCTATTCTAGAAGCTTTCTGATTGCTTATAATGGACCGTCCTTGTTACATTTTTCATTTTGTCCTAAAAAAATAAGAGTTGAGTTTTGCCAGCACATTCCACTGATGGGGAACAATCAATCCTCTTCATTGCATCCCAACAATAGTGGATATGATGTATTTCTTAGTCATAGAGGAGCGGATGTTAAGGAAAGCGTAGGGAGTCTCCTCTTTCATAATCTGCAAAACAAAGGATTGAAGGTCTTTTTCGACAAGAAGTCAATCCAAGTTGGAGAGAACATACCTGAATCAATACAAGGAGCTCTTCACTCAGCATCTGTCCATGTCATTATATTTTCACCTAATTTTGTAGAGTCGGTTTGGTGCTTGAAGGAGCTCCAACTCATCGTCAAAACAGGGGCTCCCATTATTCCCGTGTTTTGTCAAACTCGGCCTTCGGAGCTTCGAATGAAGGATGAAAATGGTGTATATGCTCAAGCATTTCAAAAGCACATTGGAAAGTTTGAAACAAATTTATTTGAGGAATGGAAGAAGTCCCTTTTTGTTGGGATAAGGTGACTCAGCCTTACCATGATTTATTGTTATATTTTTTTCTTTTGGAAAGATGCTAAATAAAGATGAAATCTTCCACAAGGATGGACTTGGAGAAGAAAATAGAATGTTTCCTATTTTTCTCTGATTTATTCTCTTCGCTTTATTTTTTAAGCAAGAGTTGTGCATAGAGAAAGTTTCTAAAATAATTTGTAGATGCGTTGAATGTAGACACTTTAGAAATTGTTTCCTCTTGTACGAAAACTCTCTAAGTACAAGGCATTGTTGTAGAGAATTGAGAGAGAGAGAGAGAATTGTTTGAAGAGTGTTGTTATGCTACCAAAATTATTCTAAATTTAGATATCACAGCTGATTACTCTTGTATAGTTGTGGCTTTGGAGATTGTATTGCAACTTTGTTGCTGATAATACAATTGAGTCTGGTTTTGGAGTGGTGGGTTTTTTCCTATAAGGGTTTCCCACGTATATCTGGTGTTGTGTTTATGTGTTGAATCCATATTCTATATGTGTTTATTTAGCTTGCAATAGTCTAAGGTTTTGTGAGATAAATTTCAGCATCATCTCTCTTGTTAGAATTAGCATTTGGAAGCATTTCCGCACTTTGACTTCCTTTCAATTGGTATCAGAGCCTGGCCAGCTTTGTTATTGTTGTTGGGTAGATGGGTTTTTTGTGCCGATCTAGTTTCAGTGGGAGTTTTGCAGAGGAATTTCTTTTCCATAATCTTATTGCAGGTTAGATATGGAAAGCACATCCAACATAGTAGAGATGGATAAATCTTCTCAAGATGATGTAGATGCTTTTTTGCAGCCTTGGCAACACATGCATCAGAAGATGTGTGGTTGATAGATTCAGGTGCTTCTTTCCACATGACATCTCACAGAGATTGGCTTTCAAAGTATGAAGAGTTTGATGGTGGAAATGTGTATTTGGGTGATACTTCTCACTTGGATATTGTTGGATGTGGTAGAGTCAAGATTAGATTCCTTGATGGTAGAGTGAAGGGGATTGATGGTGTACTGCATATCCTTGGTTTCATAAGAAACCTACTTTTAGTTAGCAAGCTTGGTGATGTGGGTGTGCAAGTTGTTTTCTCGAGTGTGGATGCAAGATGACAAGAGGCTCTATGGTGCTTTCTAAGGGTGTTAGGATGGGCACCTTGTATAGGTTTGATGCATGCAAGATTCAGTGCAATAACACTTCTATGAAGTCCAAGAAAAGGGCTTTAGATTCTTCATCCTGACTAGCAGATCAAGAAAAGAAGAAGACCATTATTGCTACATTTGATGGTTGTGCTTTCTGGGTACCTAAGGGTGCTAATACTTTAGAGATGAAGCTCCCTATTGAGAAGACAATGTTATGGCACCAAAGACTTGGTCATATTGGTGAGAAGGGCCGCAGAGCTCTGAAAAATAAGAGCCTTGTTGAAGGCCTTGATGATTGTAATATGGAGTTTGACTTCTGTGAACATTGTATTTATGGTAAACATCACTATGTTTCCTTTTATTCCAGTTCTCATAAGTCTTCCAAGGTTTTGGATTATATTCATTCAGATGTGTTTGGTCCAGTTAATGTTCCTTCGATATCTAGATTTGTGTATCTTGTCTCATTCATAGATGATTATAGTAGGACATTTGTGTATTTCCTCAGAAGTAAAGCTGAAGTTTTTAGTCGATTTAAGGAATTTAAATCCTTGGTTGAAAATAAGACTGGTAGAAAGATTAAGTGTTTGAGGACTGATAATGGTGGTGAGTTTTGCTCAGCAGAATTTGATAGTTTCTGTAAGGATCATGGAATTGAGAGACATAAAACAACTTCATACACTCGACAACAAAATGGAGTTGCAGAGAGGATGAATAGAACATTGATGGAGAGGGCTACAAGTATGCTAAGTGGTGTTGGCCTTGAAAAAAAGTTTTGGGATGAAGCTATAGCCACTACATGTTATTTAATTAACAGGTCTCCTACTACAACACTTGTTGAGAAGATGCCCATGGAGGCATGGTATAGCAAGAAGCCCTCTTTGAGACATATCATAGTCTTTGGTTGTGAGGCATATGCTCATGTACCAAGTGAGAAAAGATCAAAGTTGGAGAACAAGGTAGTTAAGTGTATCTTCAACGGCTATGGTGTCAGTGTGAAAGGTTACAAGCTTTGGGATTGAGTTACAGAGAAGGTGCCCTACAGTAGAATTGTTATATTTTGTGAGCTGAAACCTTCCACAGTTGATTTACAGCAAAAGAAGGAAGAGAAGCAGAAAAAGGAAGTAGTTCATATTCCTAATGCCTCTAAGGAAGAAGAACTACAAGCTCCTGATGGACTTGATAATGAGGAGAGCCTAAGCAGCTCTGAAAGTTCTGAAGAAGAGCAAGAACCTAAACCTCAAACTTTGAGGAGGTCTACTTGTGATAGACATCGACCTGATAAATTTGGTTATTCACTTGAGAGGTTTGGATATTCTTTGTTGGATTCCAGTTGTATATTTGCTTTGATTTCTAACACTGATGAGCCTAGGACAATTAGAGAGGCTATGGGTATGCATGATGTAGATTCCTAGATGGAAGCCATGAATGAAGAGATGGCAGCATTGAAGAAGAATGCTACATGGGATTTGGTACCTTTGCCTCAAGGATAGAAACCTGTTGGATGAAAATGGGTGTTCAAAAAGAAATTGGGTCTAGATGGTAGTGTTGAGAAGTATAAGGCACTGTTGGTCACGAAGGGGTATTCACAGGTGGAGGGAATTGATTATGGTGAAATATTCTCTCCTGTAGCTAAGTTGACATCCATTCAATTCTTGTTATCACTTGCAGCAGCTCATGAATTTGAAGTTGAACAAATGGATGTGAAGACAACATTCCTTCATGGTGATTTGGAGGAGGAAATCTATATGTCACAGCTAGAGCATTTCATTGAGAAAGGTAAAGAGAACCTTGTTTGTAAGTTGAAGAAATCTCTATATGGTTTGAAATAGTCTCCTAGAATGTGGTATCAAAAGTTTGACACCTATGTGTTGTCTTTGGGATTTCTGAGATCTAAGTCTGACCATTGTGTATATTATAAATCTGAAAATGGTCACATTCTTATCATAGTCTTGTATGTAGATGATATGTTGTTTATTGGGAATGGTAAAAGAATGATTTCAGATTTGAAGTCTCAGTTAGCAGCATAGTTTGAAATGAAAGATCTAGGTGTAGCTAGATATATTCTTAAGATTGAGATCATTAGAGATAAAGCTAGTAGAAAGCTTTGGATGAGCCAGAGGAAGTATGTTAACTCTATGTTTTAGAAATTTAGCATGACAGCCTACAAGCAGTTAGTTATTCCAATGTTACATGGGACAAAGCTTTCTATGGAGGATTGTCCAAAATCTCCTACTGAGATGGAGGACATGTCTAAAGTACCTTATGTGAGTGCTGTTGGTAGCTTGATGTATGCTATGGTTTGTACCAAGCTAGACATTGCCCAAGTAGTGGGAGTCCTTAGTTGGTATATGGCTAATCTTAAAAGGGTGCATTGGGATGTAGTTAAGAGAGTGTTGAGATATTTCAGGGGCACATCTGATTATTGCTTATGTTTTCATGGTAATCCTACTGTATCTCGACATTCTATTTGCATTCATGGATATGTGGATTCAGATTGGGAAGGTGATATTGACACAAGAAGATCCACCAGTGGATATGTTTTCATGATGTTTGGTGGTGCAATTAGTTGGATGAGAAAGTGGTAGGTTGTAGCTACTTTGTCCACTATGGAAGTAGAGTACATGGCAGCTACTCATGCTTTGAATGAGGTCATTTGGCTTAAGAGATTGTGTTCTAATATTGGTTTTGATGCAGGATAAATTACTATCTATTGTGACAGCCAGAGTGCTATATGTTTAGAAAAGAATGCTACTTTCCATGCCAGGACAAAGCACATTGATGTACAATATCATTTTATTCATGATATGGTGGAAGATGGAAAGGTGAAGTTGGAAAAGGTTGCTATTTTGGAGAATGTTGCAGATGCATTGAAAAAGCCAATGAGCACTGAAAAGTTCAGATGGTGTGTTGGTTCTATGGGCCTTGGGGCCTATGCTATGATACAGTAACTCCTGTAAGGTCTTCATCAAGTGGGAGATTGTTGGGATAAGGTGACTTAGCCTTATCATGATTTATTATTTTATTTATTCTTTTTGGGAAGATGCTAAATGAAGATGAAATCTTCCACAAGGATGGACTTCGAGAAGAAAACAAAATGTTTCCTATTTTTCTCTGATTTATTCTCTTTGCTTTGTGTTTAAAGCAAGAGTTGTGCATAGAGAAAGCTTCTAAAATAATTTGTAGATGTGTTGAATGTAGATGCTTTAGAAACTGTTTCCTCTTGTATGAAAACTCTATAAGTACAAAGCATTGTTGTAGAGAATTGAGAGAGAGAGAGAATTGTTTGAAGAGCACTCTTATGCTACCGAAATTATTCTAGATTTAGATATCACAGCTGATTACTCTTGTACATTTGTGGCTTTGAAGATTCTATTGTAACTTTGTTGCTGATAATACAATTCAGTCTGGCTTTGGAGTGGTGGGTTTTTTCCTATAAGGGTTTCCCACATATATCTAGTGTTGTGTATATGTGTTGAATCCATTTTCTATATGTGTTTATTTAGCTTGCAATAGTCTAAGGTTTTGTGAGATAAATTTCAACATCATCTCTCTTGTTAGAATTAGCATTTGGAAGCGTTTCCACACTTTAGCTTCCTTTCATTTTCTGAGGTCTCATTCATCAAGGGCTATATTTTTGAGGGGTAAGAAAAACTATTTGCTTGTTCTCTTGCTTTGTTTTCATGTCTTTACTCATTCTTAGGTAAGAGACATTAATCTCTAAAGGGAATTTGATTATTTTGAATAATATTTGAGGAGAGATTTATTATGTATATATATCTCAGTGATCAGGGAGAGCTTTTGGAGCAAATTGCCATGACTGTAAAGTAGTTAACTGCCAGGGAAAATTCCAACCAAAATAGGGCATGAGACAAGGACACTGTGCCCTGCCTTAATCTTCAAGATTATCTTACATTTAAAAAATTATATATTTGTGGTGATCATCGTATACTTATATTTAGGAAAATTCTACTTTTTTGCCGTGAAATTATAGTCAAAATTTGGCAGGGTCGACCATCAAATTTAGAGGGTGACTCTCTTAGGCCTTTCTAAATAAATCTGGGATAAAAATAAATATTTTAAAATTTTTTTATATTGATTTCAAATTTCTGATATTGTCATGCTGCAAACTTTGATCTTTGTAGATCTTATGTGAGGACCATGTTTGGACTCAATATGCTAATGTAAAAATCTGGTAATGGAATTTGGTTTGTCTTCATACTGTTGTATTGAATATTGTTACGTTTCCTTTTATATTTCTTTTCTTTTCTTTTCCCTTCTATTATACATTTACTGTTTTGAAAATTTGTGCACATTTTATGTAGATAACAAATTGAATGAAAGAAAAATCTTCAATTTATTAAGAAAATAAGTAACTAAATTGGGAAGGAAAATATGGACAGTGTATTTGATAATAGTGATAAATGATAATAATATATGTATCGATAAGTAGGGTACTGGGACTGTTCAAGAGGTCACCCATCCCAATACTACTCCAACTCGAGTGCACTTATCTACAAAGTTTTCTCCACGGTTAAACCCACTTTGCTTGCAACCCCATTTGCAAAACCTAGATCCAATTAGTGCTAAGTGTTCCATCTATTCTCATGAGAGATAGGTTTGTGTGAACCATTACTCATGAAACATGGGTCAATGATTTTGACTAAAAAAACTACACAGTTGAATCCTGATAGCAATATCACTATATATATATGGGTCAATGATTTTGACTAAAAATACTTAACTTACGATGTTTGATTTAAAATGAGAAAATTGAGATAATTTAGGTCTATAAAAGTTAGAGCTATTTAATCAATTATATGTTATAGAATGGATCTAAGGTTGATAGGCAATTTGCTATCAACTATGGTCTATGGAATCAATATAGAGTGGATGAATGAATATGACTTGGAATTTTATGGACCCTTATACCTCCAAAATAGAGCTTCACCTTGGTGTCCAAACTTGACTGTTCATTTTGACAAACGCCTTTAAGGAGCTTCCTAGACAACAACAATCTTCTCCTTTAGTCAAACTCATGTTGCCAAGTTAATATTTTTTCTTAAAAATTGGGCGACAACATACAATGAATACATCATGGCCAATCATACACAAATACAAATAAATTGTCTATTATGTATTGTAAAATTGTAAAACTTGGCTAAGCATGTGTTCCCTTTCTTACCTTTGCCTAGTTTTTCCATCATAAATATTTGATCTATAAAGCATTAAATAGACATTCCATTGTCAAAGTTGCCTATGTATGTGGTCTAGAATTTTCCATGTCTCCCTCATGAGGATAAATTAATGAAATTGAGAAATGATTATAGATTTAGGTTCCTTGAGAATGTTTCAAGTCTTTGTCGACAAAGGTGGCCCAGGTTTTGATCTTGCTATTGGTGGCCAATTAGGTCTAATAAGTTAACTTTCTTCTAATTAGTAGAGATTAGATAAGTTGTTGGTGATTTGAGGTGGTTTTACGACCATGCTTGAGTGCTAACAAAGCTTTATGAAATGGGTGTTTGGGATTTTCAAGGTTTATTGATGTGGAGAAGGGACTTAGAAAATAATCACAACACAACTTTACCAAAGGGTTTCTACACCATCATCATTGGTGCACTTAGGTGTACTTCTCTAGACCTCTAGCAATGACCTATTTTTAGGGATTTAAACCAACATGCTTTGGACATTGCAAATATCATGGAAAAACTTGTCAAGGGGTTTAAATGATCATGAACATGTTTTTTGTAATGACTCTCACCACTACATCAATGCTTAGGCTTTAAACAATTCTTGTCATGTTAAAACTAGGAGAGATAACTTTTATGGACTAAAACCAAACCAACATAGATTCTCTTAAGCCCCCAACTCTTACTTGAAACCCTCTTCAGAACATCTTAAAGGTGATTTTATTGAGTGTTCAATTATAAACATGCATCAATAATTCTACTTGTTTGATTACTGCATCCCTATGAATGTCATAACTCTAGTCCTTTTCAAACAATCACTATATGACTAGCACCAAATTTACACAAATGTTCCAAACCACTTTGGATAAGTCTATAAGACCCCTTTCCACATTCCTCTTCCATCACTTGTTCCAAACAACCAATCTAGACTTTGGTTTATCCACTTTTGTGTTTGGATGTCCTAATTATCTGATCTCTGCACTAAAATTAGAGCTATAGTTTCCTCAAAGAACGTGCAAACTTATCATGGGCCCCTACAAACTTTGAAGAGATTGGTATTTTTAGTGCCTACACCCTTTTCTATAAATTGTATATCATTTCACATAACTTTAACCTTTGAAGAAGGTGACATCTATTCAACATTCAAAGTGCAATTTGAACATATTAATTAATTAAAGAAAATTAAAAAACAAAACCAAGTTTTTATAGTTCTCTCTCTCTCTCTCTCTGTATATATATATATATATATTGGAATAAACAAAATGGCCTTGATACAAAATTAAGTTCTTGTGGCTATGCCATGGTCTCTATAACAATCTTGCTAGGAAGAGTGGTTGTGTCTAAGTCAATGCCCGCAAGGGGATAAGGGGTTTGGTGGAAATTGAGCAACAATGCAAGGGGTATTACCCCACTAGTTTAGCAAACCTTAGAAATATGCAATTTCAAGTGCAAATTTTCTTTCTTACAATTTCTAAATCAACATAGGAACTATACATTATAAAAATGGGATCACATGTAAAAAGGCTATTTTCCCTAATTCATATGTCACATTGGAATACAAAACCACCTCAAGACAAGTATGATTAATACCACTTGGAAGATGCCATAGAAATATCTAAGCTTGAAGGGTTTTTATTCCTTTTGTTGGTTAGAATTGAGGAGGGGCATGATATTGAGATACAAGGGACTAAATAAGAGAATATCTAATCTAATCCAATCATAAAACAAATGTAAAAGAGAATGGAGATGAATTTGAATGCACTTGGAAATGAAATAGGAGAAACCCAAATTTTAGACTGTCAGAATCCTAGAATGAGCTATAACTATAGATCTGGGCCCTAAATACTGTAATATGACTCTTTGGCAAATTTGAGCTAAAAGTGTTAGAGACAAGCCAAAAATTGTCATGTACCTAGGGATAAATCACCAATGGCATTTTGTACCTGGCAATTTTGATTGAATTTTTTTGAAGACTTCTTGCTATACCCAATCTATTTGATCCCAATCCCATGGCTCCATAACCTATTCTTGCACCCAAAAAAATGATGGAAAAGTTTGGCTAAAGGTGTTTTCCTTAGTCAAACCCTTGTTTAGGAATCAACATTGAAAATAAAATGAAATTGTAGAAGGAAAGATGAAATAGAAATCGTATCTGAATTGTAAAGCTTCTTATACTTTGATGATGTAATGCTTGTTTGGATGTGATCACAAATGTTGATGCAATAACTTGATGTAAAAGGAAATCATGAAATTAATTCCTTGAATGATGGATATTGGTGTTTTCCAAAAATGCTTGATGAATAAGAATGAAGAATGCTTGGAAGGATTGAAGATTTGGATACTCAATTGTAGAAGAGATCTTGAACTCCAATTTTCTTTCTTGAACATGAATGCTTGAAAAATTGACAATGAATGATTTCACTTGATAATGGATTTCCTTGTTATCAAAATTAATAGAGCTAAGGGGTTTATATACATCCCACATCATTTCAGGGATTAAAACTCAAGCAAGCCAACCATGAATCTAGATTTCCCACAAATACCTCATCGTAGGGCCCTTAGCCAAATCTGGGCCAAATTCCTAGGAGCAATTTGCCAATGGCATTCTGTCCTAGGGAAAATGAGCCAAAATTTGAACAATAGGTCCCACAAAGCTAGAAAATGCATGATATTTTTAGGTACAACTCAATCCAAGATCTGGAGGGCATGCAAAAGTGATAAATGGTACAATAGGTACTAGGAGATGAAATGAATTATTTGATTGGAGGATAAAAATAGAGTAGCACACATAAAAATAAGGGCTAAACTTGATTTTTGAAGAATTTGAATCAATATAGGACTTATAATGCTAATTTGAAGGTCCAATAAATGTTAGGAGAACATAAAATCCATGTGGAACCCATACATACTAAAATGGGGCTAAAATGAGAACCTAATTAAGGGTGCTTACTTTTTAGGACGATATAGTTAGCCCTCATTTTAGTAGGAGTATGAGTCCTCATGCTTATAGTAAAGTAGAAAGAGAGAAAGATGAAGACCATGGGAAAACTGCAAGGAGATAAGATATCTCTAAGTTTAAGGACATAATCCCTCAACAAAGGATCATAACTTGTATATCTATATGCAAGGACATAAAATGAAAACAAAAGCTTAAAACTTACGGAGTTTCCAAGTCAACTAGTTGAAGAGACATCACTAAAAAAAACTATCTCAATCTTTAGAATCATGCTTAGAAAGCTATTTCAAAAGTATAAGTGGTCACCTAAAAACATAAATAGCAGACATCAATGATAAGTTAAGAATCTATGATATAGTCAGATAGCAAAGTGTGTTATGCTATGGAATAATGGAGAAGATAATAAGATAATCATGGATGATATGGCAGAGTTATAGTGCATGTTAGTCAAATCATAAAAAATTATGTAAATGGGAGGTTGAATGGTCTAGAAAAGTGTGTTATGCTAGTCAACCTATGAATAGGATAGGTCAAATGGTCTAGAAAACTATGTTATGCTAGTCAATCAATCCTAAAAAATGAATATAGAGGAGAGGTTAAATGGGATAGCAAGTTGTGTTATGCTAGTTTGACAAATCATAAAGATAACCATGGAAAACATTGTATCCAATGGAGCATGCCAGAAAATATATAAAGGAGAGTGATCTGGCCCTAGCAAGTTATATTATGATAGTTTACTCTACCTGAAATGCTTAAAGTAAACAAAATATTTTCAATAAGGATACCATATATGCCCCCCCGCAAAGATGGAAAAAGAGGATAGTTTTGACATCTTTAGGAAAAGAGAAAGAAGGATAAAGCACCTTTAACACAAATGAGGTATGCCACATGCAACACCCATTCCAAGACAAAGAGGTCACAACTCTTGTGAGGTCAACGAAGTGATGAATGAAAAGGGATACCATGCAATGAGTTTAAAGGGATCCTTCTGAAGGATGTCAAAATGATCTATGTAGAGAAAGAAGGGAAGAATTCACACCTTTCCCATTGCTAGGTAAAGGGATTCTTGAGAAAGGATGACACACTTTTACTCCTCAAGGTAAGGAATTTGTTTACTATAAATACCCAATTGTGAATAATGGAAAGGTTATGATCAAGGATTTATATCTCTTGTATAAGAGAGAATCCCTAATGTAAACCAAAAATTCCATGTAATATTAGATGTCATGAGATAAAAAAATGTAAGTTACTGAAGATAAAAGTAGATCCTTAAGAGAAGGATGGGAGAGATTGAAAATACTACACTTGCCCCCCAAGTGTAGAGGCAAGAATAATATTAAGGACTATTATGTTACTCACAAAGTATAATCGCATTGTGCATGACAATGAGCCCCCATTAATGGATAGGCTAATAATGTCATAGTGTGGAGCAACATAATAGAAAATTAAACATTATTTAAAAAAAAGAATTGAAAATTAACTCATTGCAACATGTTATGTGAATGATATCATAATCAATGAGTTTCTAAATTTTGTAATTCAAATCTTAACATTCATTAGTAGAGTGGTCATAATATCGATGATACATGGAGAAAGGGAGATTGACAAGATTTTGACTATGCTTCTTTTTTCATTTAGGTCAAATAATCAACTTAGTGCAAGGTGTTGGAAACTACAATTGAAACAATTTTTATATTGCCATTGATGTCAAACCTTAACTCATAAGACAGTTTCTATCTAGTAGAGTACCATATCTTTTGATTGATGAAGAGGATTTAAAAGGAGGAGATAACAAGAGGACCTAAGTAAATTTTGAGTTATGTGATACTAAAATGGGTACGTGATTAGCTGGCACATTGGTAAGGTAATGTGTTTTTTATCTTTAACACTAAGTGAAGAAGTCAATAGATTTGAAGCATAGGCTTAACCGAGCAAAAGAGAAGAAATTCATTATCCTTAGATATATCTAGTTTAAGAGCCATACCAAGAATCTTTCTTCTATCCATGGAATGAATAATTTCATGTTTTGTGATGGAAACATCCATGATTTTCCTACCTAGGATGAATCCATTCTGATTGGGTTTGATTATCTTGTGAAGAAGCAATTTGAGCATGTTCTCCAGAATCTTGCTAATAATTTTGTAGAAGGTGTTACTAATATTGATAGGTCTGAAGTCTAGCATGTATTTAGGGTCATTAATCTTGGGGATAAGAAAAATGTAGGTGTCATATATCTATTTTAAATGTTTACCTATTCTAACAAAGTCCCTAGCAACTATGCACACATCATGGAAAAGGATGTCCTAGAATTATTGAAAGAAATCTAGGGGGAATCCAACATGACTAGGAGGATTTTAGGAACCCATGGAAAAAATAGATGATTGGACTTCTTCATTAGAGACTAGAGAGAGGAGGAGGTCATTGTCCAGGCTAGAAACGATTTAGGGGAGGTGATTAGTGAGATGATCTTCGAGGGTGGAGAGGTCACCCGAGTAAGGTTCTAAATATACTTGCTTGAAGTAATTTGTTGTCAAGTAATCAAGTTAAGTCTAGCCAAAGGTTTCATTTCTAGCCATGTCCAATAACAGGGTGATCATATTCCTCTTTTTGTGTTTACTAGTCAATCTATGGAAGAAGGTAGAGTTACGATACCCCTCCTTGAGCCATTGAACCCGCGATCTTTGTTTCTAGTAAATTTTTTCATTGGCCATGAGAGTCTTCCATTTATTCTTATCATCCTCTTCTTCGGCATGAAGGGTAGGAGAATAGTCTCCCTTAGAAAAATTTTGTTGAAGTGCATCTAGTTTCCCACTTAGTTCTTTCTTAGTTTTGAAGATATCTCCAAAATTAGTTCTACTCCAACCTTTGACCTATCCCCTAATTAGATCTAATTTCCTAGCAATTAAAAACATTTATGACCCCTTAATTGGAACATACCAAGAAGTACTCACCATATCCTTGAAACTTGGATGAGAGGCCCACATAATTTCATATCTGAAAGGGGCATGACCCGAACTAGTCAAATCCTTCCTATTGAGAAATAGGGGGTTATGATCAGAAGAAGATCTAGGCATAGATGAGAGGGAGGAAGAGATACCTAGGTCCCTTAAGGAAGAGATAAAGAAGCGGTTAAGTATCACCTATATGAGATGATAACCCTTTCTATTAGTAGACCCAGTAAATGGATTACAAATCAGCTCTAGATCAAAGAGGTCAAAATTGTTTATAAAATCATAGAGATCACCCATGTTGTCACTATAATCCATAAGACCTCCTAGTTTATCAAATGGGTAAAGGGGTGAGTTGAGGTCCCCTACTATGATATACTTAGAATTAGGGTTATGTGATAAACAGTTGGTGATCTCCATCCATAGAGCCTTTCTACTCGCATAGGTATTAGGGGCATAGCCATTGATAAGATGCCAATAGTCCATCTGCCTCATTAAGGAGACAACCAAATATTTCTAAATAAATGGAAGTGCTTCCCCATCAACATGAGTAGGAATCCACAAGCTCACATGCCACCTTATGCACCAAAAAATTTAGTAGAATGAATGAGAATTCATCCACAACCTACCCACTAACTCAAAAAAATAGAATAGGACAGTTCGACCTCTTGCAATAACAAGATATCAACCTTATGGTCCTAAATATAATGTCAGATTGCATATTTATTTTTAGGGTTGTTAAGACCCCTAATGTTCTAGGAGAGAAAAATCATTTCTTACCTTTGTGGTTTAGATCTAGGGTAAGTTGTTGATCTAGAGAAATTTCCCTTGCAACAACTTTTTGCCTCCTAGATCTCTCTAAGGGCCTTCCCAACTTCACCTCCAAACCAACATATGGCTTCTTGATCCTTTTATTTTTCTTCTTTATCTATGGCTCACCCACAACATCTCTAGTAGGGACCTACAAGGCCTTTCCTAGTGAGGAAATGATAGATTTGAAATCCTCAACCAAAGAGGGGTCGACTTGTTCTATAGTAGTAGCACACTCGGGAGAGAGAGATCCATCATCCACATTGGGATTTAATGTATTCTCCATTGAGCTATCGTCAATGCTAACTTCACCCTTGCAAGAGTTAGACAACATATTCACAGAGTTGATAAGCATCAAAACACCCACAAAATATAGTCCACTATAATCAGTCCTGACAATGGCCAAGGTTGGTAGCCACACATACTCTCCTCCCCCAAGATTAGAGAAGGTTGAGGAATCTCCCCCTCTTCAAAGGTTGCAACCAATTTAGCAGGAGAATATAGGTGGTCACCAAACTCAATTGCCACATGTTCATCATATAAACAAGCTGGTGAGGATACATTTTCCTTAAGATTAGGATCCACAGTCTAAGGGGATTTACAGTCGTTTACTGTGTGTCCCTTAGAGTTACATATTTGATATAAGAGGGTGACATTCTCATAGAATAGATCCTGAGTCCACCTCCCAAAATTTGATTTCAGAACCACAAAGTTGGGAAGAATCTTGTTAACTATCACATTGACACAAAACATGGCATAAACTAGCCAAGACTTGGTCAGTGTGATAGTATTCGCATAAATGTATTTTCCAAAGGAGTTCCCTACCCATCTAAAGATTTGATCATCCTATATTTCTAGGGGAAGACCTAGTATATGCACTATGACTGGAGCCATACATCTAAGCTCCGCTGAAGGATCAAAATCCAACTTCCATTTGGCAAAGGTTAGGAAATTCTTGTTGTAGGACCAAGAGTCTAACAGAACCAAGGAAAGATCTTCTAGGGAAGTGAACCTAAACAAGAATAGTCCCCCTGGCATTTTTGAGATAGTCATGCCGCACTTAACTTTCCAATGGGCAACCACCCATTTCGTCACCATGTCAAATAAAAGGATGGAAATTGAAGAACCTACCCACTAGGGCCATCTATAGGTTAATCATGGTCCTTTCGACAACTGATTCTGGGAGAGTGATTTTAGTAGCCTCATTAGTGTGGATAAAGACAACAAGGGTGATCTCCAATTTAGTAAGGGGGGGGGGGGGGCACAAGTGCATTTTTTCCAACAATATTTTGTAGGGTGGGTCTCAACTAAGAATCTCTAGGACAAATAGGAGATTCTATTGGGAGGACACATGGGCCACAATACCCACAATGCCAAACCTAGAAGGAGAAGCAGGGGGAGGGTCAATAGGGGAGAGGACATGTACTCCCAAAGGGGTGCCATGATTTTTGGAAAAGGAATGGATGAGAAAGTTATGGGAACTCTACCAAAAGAGCTCCACCATCTCTTATTGTCTCCCTCTGAAAATGATGTGTTCCCTAATGGATTGATTTATAAATTTTTAATTACAAGGATTGTTAAGCATAATTTTGTTGCTATATGTATAGCCTATTACTATTTGCTAGCATTTAGGATGAGGCTTCACTTAGTGAGCCTGAATCATAGCACGTATGTTTGTGGCATAGTAAATAATCCCCCTATTTAAAAAAAAATTGCCCAAAACTCGTTTCTTATCACCCTCCTCCAATACCCACCCAATATCCTTGACACCAGTTTTCCTATATAAAATTGCATCCCTCATCCCAAAGAAACCCCCCTCCCCCTATTTAGGCAATATATTGCCCCCATATTTTTTCCATTTTAAAGTCCCGAATATAAATGCACACGGTATTGTATTTCTCATTCAGTGAAGACCTCGTGGCATTTAGACATCCAATCATTTGTAGGAAAGAAGATAGATTTCAAATGTTCGATGTTGATGATGATGCCCATGAAACATTCCCTTTTCTCGATACTAATGATTGACATCTACAAATATTTTAGACATACTTATGTCATTTATGTAAGACATAATAAAACCTCTATTGAATTACCATTTTAACATCCAATTATTTGGAAAGAAGTTAATTCATTAAAAAACTTGATAGGGTGGCTGCAAGAAGTTGGGTCCCACTTTTGGCCAAAAAGTGGAAGTGTTTTCTCTATTTTAAAAAATTTCTGTCAATTGATGTCCAAATTTGAAGCACTTAAAGATTGAATCTTGAAAAACTTCAGTAATATAAAATTTAGTGCTCGGAATCTAGTTTTCAAATATGTAATTTATTTCAATACCCACATGGTATAAATTGAATTTTAGTATGCATGTCTAAAAACCACTTTTTCAAAATGCCTGTTTCAGGACCACACCTCACACGTGTACGGACACCCTTTTTTGAAGTAAATGAATGTATTTTTGGGAATCCTTTTGGGAAAAGGTACCTAAAACACTGAAGATTGATGAGAATATTTTATCTTATTTTTTTACTAAATATTTTGTTTTTATTAATTTTTAATTGACTATAAAGTACATTTTTGAAACCTCTGGTGTACGGACACCATAATTTGATGATAACTTCTCTTTTTTTCAATTTTTTTTTTAAAAAAAATTGAAAAGAATTATATGTAATTTGATGACATATAACTCATTTTTCAAAAAACAAAAAATTTAAAAAGTTATGAAAGTTTTAGTTAACCTTGGTATTTCAAGTTTAGGTACCACGTTGGCTTAATAAATATTAAAATTCATCATATCACTATAAAATTTATATTTTAATAATCTGCACAATAAGAGCTAAAATGGGTTTTCATTTTATCAAAAAATTCATTCGGGAAGTTGTCCTAAAAATTATGGCAAGGCAGAAATTTTACTCTGTAATGCCTTAGCCATTTTTTTGCAGGGTCAAGCACAGGCTCAGTGGGACCAAGCCTATCCCAAACCAAAACCCAAGCCAGGAGGTAAGGTTCCCGCCCATAGATTTACAAATTAGGCACCCGTTATTTAAATTCAAATAACGGGTGCCCGTTTTGTAAATTAAAACTAGCGCCTATTTTTTGAAGCTGAAAATGGGTGCCTATTTTTTGAAACTGAAAACGGGTGCTCATTTCTTAAAGAGCCGTTGCAATAAAAAAAACTAGACTGTGGGCTTGATCTAATGATTGTGACTTTTCATTTTGTATTCTATCGATTGGCAGCAAACAAAGAGAATATTTCTGCCAACATTCCTTTTATTTGTCTTATTTTGAATCTGACATTCAGAAAAGATTGTTTCAACTCAAATTTTGGTGCCAAAATGGGATCAAATCAATGTAGAAAGAGGTTAAAGAAGAATCTGACACCTAAAGAGATTGCTGAAAATAGAGAGGAGGCAAAATGACAATGAGAAAGAAGAGAAAGACTTCGAAACCCGAATAATGTTGGAGCATCAAGTTCAACAATTGTTTCGAAAGAGGAGGACAATGAAGACACCATAATGGATGTAGAGGTTGAAGAAGAAAAATTAGGTGCATCTTCTAATCCAGTATTGGATACAGGTATGTCTTCGCATCCAATTGTTACAACTTATTCTGATAAAGATGTTCATGATTTGCTAGAAGCAGGTTACAATAGAAATGATTTAAATTTTATTCTTGAAAATAGATTAACAAGTTTAATTGCACGTGAAATTTTAGAAATTAGTAATGTTAATCATAATGATAAAGGAACTGAAAGTCAAACCTCAATTGAAATTGAAAATCAAACACCAATTCAAATTGAAATCAACAATGTAAATGTAGACATAGAAACACCGATTGAGAAAGAAACTCATTTGAATGATAATGAAATAAATGAATAATTTCAATTTAAATTTGATGTCTTAGACAATCTACGTGGTTTGGTTTCATCGAGACAGATTAGGACACATGTAAGCAAATTGTTTAGACAATTTTTTTATAATAAAAAATTTGGGTTTCAATGTCAATTAATGTTACAATTAATTAAAATGTCTAAAATGCAAAAAGTGATGAAAAGGTTAGGCATTTATGTGAAAACTAAGAAGAAGGATGAGTCTCTAAAACAAGTTGTATCAACTGTTGCTAGTGCCTTTGACACAATTGGAAAGAAAAGTCATTCTAAAGATAGTAATGCAGCACGACGAGCAATAACAACAGCTTTAGTAAACAAAATTACTATTGATAAAAGAATGATTTCAAACATAAATGGATATCTTAATATTAATTGTAAAACTTTAACAAGAGTTGTAAAGAGAAGAGTTAACTTTGAAAATGATCCGGCAAACCATTTATGGACCTTCAGTGGTAGACCCTCGAGGTTTGACATGAAACTTACTGGTGAAGTCAAAACTTTGATTGAAAAATTTTGGCACGATAATACAAGAGTATCCCCTAATGCCAGAGATGTTCTTAAATTAAGAGTCAGTTCAAAAGTTCATGATCCACATCCAAAACACCTTTTAGATATGACTCAAATAGAATTGTATAAAAAATTTGTGGATGATAAGGTGTTAACTATTAGTATTAGTCAAAGATCTTTTGAAAAATGTAAACCTTGGAATGTAAGGATTAACAAAGAAAGAATCACCTATTGTTGCAAAACTCATGTTCAATTTCGTTATCATTATGATATTTTTTGATCTATACATTCTACTATGCATACTAATGAAATGTTGCAGGAATGTGGTATAAATATAGCACCTAAAACTGTAAAGGAGTTTATATCAAATTTGTTTTGGAATCCACCTAATGAGCAATTTTATCTTTTGAATGCATGTGTTTCTGGTGTATGTGATGTATGTGGCAATCTTACATTATTAGATGAATGTTTGCATGAAAATATTTCATTTGATTTTGGACAACAATTAGTTGATGTACAAAGATTTAAAATTGTTGAGTATCCATTGAAGGATGGAAAAGTTGGAAAATAGTGTGACCTTATAACTAAAAAACTTAGTGTTAATGCTTTTATTAATGAATTCAAGAGTAAGATCATACCTAAATATGTGAAACACTTTCACAATTCTAGATGGCTTGATGGACAATTTCACATATGAAAGAATACATTTCCAATTGGTAGTATACTGTCAGTTGTTGACTTTGCAGAGAACTACATGCTTGCACCACAAGATGAGATCCAACCACAATATTATAATTCAGTGCAAGTAACAATTTTTGTTCATATTGTCTATAGACATGCACCTAATAGTATAGAAGAGGATCAGAAAACATTGAGAGAGTACCATTTCTATATGAGTGATAATAAGTTACACTCATTAGAGTTTGTCCAATATTGCTTTAATACCTTTTATAAAAAGTTAAGGGAGAGAGAAATTCATATAACACAACATCTAATATGGTCAGATAATTGCATAGGACAATTCAAGAATGCTAGAATGTTTTATTGGTTGAGTAGGATGCACAAGAAAATAAATATCCAACATATCTGGAGTTTTTTTGAGGCTGGACACGGGAAAGGAGAACATGATGGTGCTGGTGCATGTGTTAAGAGAGCCCTTTGTAGAGAGCAACTCAAATTTGAGGAAAAATCAAAATTTAAAGATGCATGTGCAATTTTTGAATGGTGTAAAACAAGTTTGTCTACAGGATCAAGTCAAAACTCTACAATCAGACATTTTTTCTGGCTAGTTGAAGAGAAGAATATCCTTTCAAGATATGATTGTAATACAATCAGTGGATCGGCTAAATGGCATTCATTTAGGAGTTCTAATTCTAACACTTGGACTATATAGACTAGGGAGCTTGCATGTTTTTGTCAATTTTGTGTTGCAGGTGAATGGGAAGAATGCAAGAATACAAAATGGGTTGAAGAACAACAACAAAAATCATTAACACCTAGTGAGAGACAAGATGAAGATGTTATAATAAATGAAGACCTGGATCATGCCTTTGCATCAGAAGATTATGATCGTGTTTCAGATCTCGTACAACCTGGTAATTTAATACAATTTATTGTAAAACTTTAAATTATATATTAGTTACATGTGTATGTCATATAATTTATGATTATATATATTTGAATTATAAACCTTTAATTTAAACAAGTTTTATTTACAGTGCACATGTACTTAATTTGGTTTTGCAGGACATGTGTATGCTGTTGTTGCACCTGAGGATAATGAAGAGTGGACAAATTATTGGTTAGCTTGATGTGTAGAACCCAAGAAAAAATTGATATGTCATCAAGTAGATGATGATAATTTTTAGTATCCAATTGGGTCTATTATGGTAGTTGGTACATGGCTACACAAATACCTAACAAGAAGGAATGGTTTACCAGCTTTTGAAGACTACCAATCAGAAAAGAAGATTATACACTATTCCCATTTGGTAGTGGCAACAAATATCAAATTGGAAAGATACAAAGGGAGACCTGCTAAAAAATTTTTATGGACACTTTCAATGGAAGAGCATGAGGCAATCATAGATGCATTGTAGAAAAGAGAGGATGTTGATGGTACATTAGGTTGAATCAAATTTATACATGTAAGTTTTTATTCAATTGTCTTATTAACTTTAAAATTAAAATTAACTTTAAATAAACTTGAGTACATAAATTCTAACATTTCAACATGTTTATTTTTATGATGCAGTCCATGTCGGGAAGAACATCTAGATGCATTGCAGAAAAGAGAGGATGTTGATGGTACATTATGTTGAATCAAATTTATACATGTAAGTTTTTGTTCAATTGTTATATTAACTTCAAATGAACTCGAGTACACAAATTCTAACATTTGAACATGTTTATTTTAATGATGCAGGATGTCAGGAAGAACATAGATCTGCATTGCAAAAAAGAGGATGCTGATTGTACATTAGGTTGAATCAAATTTATACATGTAAGTTTTTGTTCAATTGTCATATTTGTATATGTTTTCTACACGTCTTCTTTGAAGTGCCATAATTTATAATTTAGAGATATAGATTTGAAATTAAAATTAAAATTAACTTTAAATGAACGTTTATAAATTCTAACATTTCAACATGTTTATTTTTATGATGCAGGATGTCTGGAAGAACATAGACATGAACTATTTATGTCTAGTACAATGCACTATTGTATTCGTACAATTTTGGGTTAATAATTTAAGATCACATGAACTCACTTTTATACATCAAATTTTGTTTTAAATATTTAATTTAAATTCATAACTTTGTATTCACCTAATTTTGTTGTAAATATTAAACTATGCACATTTGTCAGATTATGCTCACTTAATAGATCTCATTGTTTAATAGTTATTAAGTTTGTAATGTATCCATATTGTTCTTGTCAATTTTACATGTATTAATAGATGTCATTGTTAGATATAGATGATTTTTTTAATAGTATCTAGATATTGTACTTAGATCAATTACATATGAATTAATAGATCTCATTGTTAGATAGACATTTTTTTAAGGATAAATTGATAAATTACATAACAAGTCCTGATTAAGATAAATTGATAAATTACATTTAACAACTCATGACTAAGATAAATAACATAACAAGTCCTAAAATAATTTACACATGTATCATAATGTCCATCATATCAACTCATGATATGTACATACAATCACAAAACAAAGTCCTACTCTAAAAACAAGTCCAAGTACAATATATGATAACAAGTGGACTACTATATAATGCAAGTCCTACTCTAACAACAGGTAAAAATAATATGAACAAGTCCAAATAGTCATCATAAATAAAATGAACAAGTCCAAATAGTCATCATAAAATAAGTTCAAATAGTCATCATAATCTAACACTACTCATCTAGCTGATCTATAGTCCTCTTCACTCCACGTGAAGAGGACTGCGATGCATCAACATGCTCTGTCTGGTCCTGAGTACCCTCATCCTGCTCTATCTGGTCCTGAGCACCCTGATCCTACTCTGTCTAGTCTCAAGCGCCCTCATCCTCAACTACATGAAAAGTGGATGAAGCCAAGTCTTGTAAAAAAAATTAAAGTACAAATTAAAAATTATTTAAATTAATCATCTAAGATCTAGATACACACAGGACATTGAAAAAGATCTAGATACATACAGGAGATTGAAAAATTACTTAAATTAATCATCACCTCAAAGGATAGTGTCGATGGATGCATTTGGCTTAATCCTGTAGCCATGCCAAGACTTATGGTGGTGTCGACCTAAACAACATATATAAAGCATGAATCAAACTTATAGTACATATATATACATAAATTATAAAGTATATATTTAACTTGATTAAATATATAAATATGGAATAAAAACATGTGTACATTAATAAATGAAAAACATACTACAGGTATATGTGGCTGACTCTCGGTGATTGGTGGGGTAGAGAATGAAGGACTGCCAATCTTAGTCGTACATGAGAGACCCTACAAAATCATAAAAATATGTCAAACACATTATCAATTAAAGTTTATTTTTTTTTTATGTTTAAATGTATCAAGATCAAAGTGCATACCATGAATGGAGCACCGAGATGTCAAGGTGTCGATCTCATATGATGATGACTAATGAATGTTGGAGGGTCAACCCTCCTCTGTTCACTGAAAAATCCACATGTTATGGCTCATAATTGTATAAATAAGAAATTTAATATTACGCTATATTTAAATTATAATTAAATTTACCTATGTGGGATGATCATTTTCTGCATTGAGTAAATCAACATATGATGAGATATCATCTCCGACATCACCATGTGGGCCATCATCATCATCAGCATATCCACCATGTGCACCACCAGCATCATCACCATATCCAGCATGGGTAGCATGGGTAGCATCAGGATCAGACTGGGGACCTGTACATATACCCCCACAACTCATGCAAACATGTGCTATGCTGGGGGCAGTCCTCGCCTGGGTCATGTGCTATAACAAATTGCCCGTAAGGGCACTCAAAGAACCAAGAGATGACTGCACTGCTTGATGATAGATAGGTGCAAGAAGTACAACTGATGGAAGAGAAACAAGGGGATCATTGCACACATGATTTTTAGTTCATGTCAAAATAATTGGGTTTCTTACCCAATTCAAACTCAGCCCATAATTTCTTCAAAAAATAAAGTGGGACCTCATGATTAGTGTGTGGTGGATGGTCAACTACCATCCACCACCACTCCCAAAAATGCATTGCTATCCCGGGGTGTCTACACCATCTAATGGAAATGCGTGGCTTCTTGCCAACTATTTGCTCACCCGTTGTAGGGTTCAAAAAATAGCGCGCCATATCATTTTTTGTAATTTTTAACTTATTAACCTCTTGATAAGAGAGGCCATCACCATAATATACATGCATAGACTCCCCCCATGAATCAAAACTATCAATCTCATAGTCTAATGTCTGTATGGAATCTACTATGCCTTGCATGCTATCTACAAGGCGTAGTAGCTGGACAGACGGATATGGATCATGCCTAATAATGTTTATGTCTCTCAAGATGTCCTCTACATTTATCCTAATATTATCTCTCAGATCTCTAGGTGGAGGTGGAGGAGGGGGTGGAGGGGGCGAGGGAGGTGGAGGAGGAGGTGGTGGTGCATGCTGACCTATAAGCTCATTAATGTGAAAATCATCCATATTGCCAATCTACGTACAAATAAAAACATGATAATTTACAATTAACATATTGTAAAATATATTTTACCTTACAACTTGAATGAATTAAATAATCAAAACTTAAGAGAGAGAGGAGAGAGAGAGAGAGAGAGAGAGAGAGAGAGAGAGAGAGAGAGAGAGAGAGAGAGAGAGAGAGAGGAAGAGGAGAGAGAGAGAGAGAGAGAGAGAGAGAGAGAGAGAGAGAGAGAGAGAGAGAGAGGAGAGAGAAAGACCATTAAACTATAGCATGAACTAAATTTATGTTTTGGTTTTCTAAATTTATATTAAATGATTTTCTAAAATTTGGTTTTCTAAGATAATAAAAAACAATAGTACGTAGAGAGGATAGAGAAAGAGGAGAGAGAGAGAAAGAGAGAGAGTGAGAGAGAGAGAGAGAGAGAGAGAGAGAGAGAGAGAGAGAGAGAGGAGAGAAAGAACATTAAACTATAGCATGAACTAAATTTAAAGTATAGCATGAACATTAAATTTTGAAAATAACATTAAACTATAGCATGAACTAAATTTATGTTTTGGTTTTCTAAATTTATATTAAATGATTTTCTAAGTTTTCATTTTCTAAGATAATAAAAAACAATTTTATGTAGAGAGGAGAGAGAAAGAGGAGAGAGAGAGGGAGAGAGAGGAGAGAGAAAGAGGAGAGAGAGAAAGAGAGAGAGTGAGAGAGAGAGGAAGATAGAGAGAGAGAGTGTGTGTCTATGTTTTTAAATTTATGTTTTGGTTGAACTAAATTTATGTTTTGGTTTTTTAAATTTATATTTTGATTTTCTAAGTTTAGGGTTTCGTAAATTAATTTTTTATCTAGATTTACATTTTTGTTTTATTGTCTAGGGTTTTGGTTTTCTATGTAGGGTTTTGCAATGTAATTTTGTACATACCTAAATTTTACTAGTTTTCTACTTTAGTACGGTAATTTACTAAGTAAATTGAAATAAAAAAAATTACAACTTTGGAAGATGAAATATAATTAAATTTATGCAAAATTTTTGAAAATAACATGTTAAACTATACATTTTTAAATTAAAAATAACCTCAAACTATAATTTTTAAAGACAAAAATCATAAAAAAATAATAAAAAAGAATAGTACGTACCTAGAAGATGAAAAAAATGGTAGGTGGAGTCGACAGGGGATCCTAAAACTTAGCGCTCGAGCTATACCAAACGTGATTCTATTTTAGCTATGGATGAAAATGACAGGTATTTCATTTAAAAGAAAAAATATATAGATTTTAGAAACGGGTGCCCAATTTTTTCAAATCGGGCACCCGTTTCACTTTGGGTGCCTGATCCTAAATGGGCGCCCAATTTTTAAAACTGGTTTGGGCTCCCGAACCTAAACGGGTGCCCAATTTGTAAATATCAGGCACCCATTTTGTATTCCCAATTTTGCTTCACCATGAACTTCTGCGAAATTGGCCCCCAACTCCTAACACACACCCGATATCTTGATACTTAATGCTTTTTGTCCTTGATATTGATGTAAAGTGCTTCCTTCATCTGATGTTGATGTCAAATGCTTCCCTCCCATGTTTATTTTTTTGTGTTGGTGTGATATTACACTAGGAGTCCTATATCACAAACCTTTTTTTAAACATTTAGAAATAAGAACCAAAGGAAATGGAGAAGAAATGAATAATTTATCTCAATTTTTGTTAAGAATCCAAATAGGAACCTCTTCATACACAAATAAATAGATTGAATCCACACTGATGTATGATCCCTTCCATTTTCTTATTGTCATGCATTTAATTTCATCCCAATCCATTCACATTTTCCCTCCCACTCTAAAAAGAGGGCTTTGACCAATGTTTTATGACTAGTGGTTCACAACAACCCATCTCTCATGAGAAGGAATGGAACACTTAGCACTCATTTCATCTAGGCGATGATCTTAGAGGTGAAGCACTAGGACTTCTTGGGATTTCACCCATCCTAATACTACTCCATCTCAAGCACACTCAACCATGAATTTTCCTCTAAGGTTAATTCCACTTTGCTTGCAACAGTATTTGCAAAATCTTTAGAAAATTTTGTGTCTTATGAACCATTCTTTAGAAAGGCCCTTAAGATTATTAATTGATGTATCATCAAAAAATGGAAACACTTCCATTTAGGACTGGTTTTAGCCCTATGAGTAAGTGGTTTGGGGTCATGTTGAATGCCTTGAATGGGTCTTTGATATGGAGTTGGCTTTTCCCCTATTCTACCCCATTTTCCACTTGCTTTCTACCTAATACTGGCAACCTACTCTGAGAATTTGAAGTTCTTGATCTCAGGGTCAAGGTTGATCTCGACCCTAACCTAGGTCAAGGTTGACCTCAACCTTGACCTAGGTCAAGGTTGACCTTGACCCTAACCTAGGGTCCAAATTTCAAAATATCCAAAGGTTTTCAGATGTTGGGTTTTAGAAAGATTTTTTTTCCTGCTTCCTGGTCGGCTGTTTTGGGATTCAAAATGGTAAACTCTTAAATTATATTTAATTTAGGTCTACTTTCAAGGGTATAGGATTAATGAGAATTTAATTCTCCTATGTTGGCCTCTCTAGAAGTTTGTGCCCTAGAATAGTATAAAAGGAAGCCTTCTCCTCTCATTTTGTAAATCAAGAATCAAGTTTTCTCGATCTTCAATCAAGCAAATCTCAAGCAAGAAATCCATCAAGTGAAATTAAGAAATCAAGAAGCAAGCAAGAAGGAGAAAGAAATAATTCAAGAATTCAAGATCCAATTCATCAAGGAGATACATTGGTAGCCATTGAAGGATTCAATCTCTATGGAGCCCTCTTGTTGAAGATTTCTCCATCCATATCCATATCCATTCAATCATCTTCCTATTCCAAGATCCACTCAAGATTGGTGTTTAAGATCTAAAGATAATTTATTTGAGACATTCTACATTAATTTGGAGCATCCATACTTGTGGATTCAAGGATTCGAATCCTCCACAAGGGTTTCAACATAAGCAAGGTGAATTGTTCCATTTACATTGTTTATTACTGCAATTTCAATTTAATTTCAAGGTTAATTCAAAAATCAGAGTTTGACTTAGGCAAACCCCTCATCCAAACAAAAAAACCATTTTTCTTGCAGGTATAGGTATGAAACAATGAATTATAGTGTAGATCCAAACACCCTTTTCGAAAAACTTTCGAGATCCGCAAATAGAATTTCTGTTGGAGTAGCCCAGGTCAAGGTTGACCTTTATTATTCAATTAAATTCAATTAAATATTTTAATACTTTCTTTCCCAATCTTTTTACACATTCACATACATTATCCATCAATCACATTTTCCATTGTTGGAGATTTTCCAGCATCCCAGTGTTGATTGTATGTTTGTCATTAATGACAACATAAGGTAAGTAGCATATGGGGATAGCTTATGTAGTAATCTTTGAGTATATGTAGCATGGACATGTTATCAACATGATATCATGGACACATGGGTTAATAGTTAGTACATACAGTTATATAGAAGCTTGTGTCACATACGGGTAGTGTTTTGTGAGTGATTGTCTGTACAGTTATCATGGATCCTTTCACCTTTGGATATGTGATTGAGACATGTTAGTGATGTTCCATTCATGGATGCAGAGTCTGATGTGTAGTAGAAGTAAATTTATGTAGTCATTATACACCAGTTGCAGTTTCCTATGTTTATCCAGAAGAGCCGACAGAGATTATATTGGTATAGGAGTTGCCCCTATCATTTAGGTATGCATGCTTAGATTAGTGATTGAAGAATAATTAAGAAGGTTTGGTTAAGAGCACATGATGTAATTCAGGTTGAGGAGAAAGTATCAGTTAAATTGGTAGAGCTGACAATGTGTAGCGTGCGTATACACCTATTGATTTGGACAGGTTCTAGTTTTTTCTTGTGTGCTTAGTAGAGCCGACTAAGATAATATTGAGAGTGTTATTGTTTCTCTAATATGATTTCAAGGTGGTCCTAAAAGGCTAACTTGATTATATCATTTAGAGGGAAGATACTTATAGCGGGTCATTTGTGATCACTAGGGTAGAAATGTGGAGGTGAGAAAGAGAAGAGTAGAGCAGAGAGTGTGAAGTATTGTGTCATCTAAAAGAAGTCTATGTGATAGAGAAGATAGAGTGTACTATTCATTGGAACTGATCAAGACATCAGGTCTACCTCTTAGTTCACCAAGATCCATATACAGTGTGTATTTGTTATTTAGAAGGTTGTAGCTTTCACCCCTTTGAGCAGTGAGCTCTTGAATAGTGCATCCTCACCCTTAACATGGTCAATCATAAAAGACTCCCAATAGGGTCTGACCTTTGACCAGGTCACTGTACTTATTACATTGTAAAGATCAACTCCTAATAGGTTTTCAAGATCTTCTAACAAGGATCATTATACACTAGTGCAGTTTATTAGTGGGTGTTAATTCCCACTAGGGTTTTTACCTATTTGGGTTTCCCCATAACCAAAATTTTGGTATTGTGTTCAAGTGTTCTTTCATTGTGTTTATGCTTAAAGATTAAGTATACTTAATTGGATAAAGAATTGAAATTTGTAGATAACTGATTCAAACCCCTCCCCCCCTCAGTTATCTATTGGGACTATTCCTAACAATTGGTATTAGAGCCAAGTGCCTTGGAGAGAAAGTTTAACAACTTGAGGTTGATCATATGGAATTTTTTAGAAAAGATAGTCCTAAGTTTGATGGAGAGAACTATCTTGATTGGAAAAACAAAATGGTGACACACTTGCAATGCATTACTTTTGAAGTTTTTGAAGTGGCTATCAAAGAAGTTAAAATCCCCTCTCTTGCAGATCTTGCAAAGGATGATGCTACTGGAAAAAAAAAGGAATTGTTCCATCAGAATGCAAGAGCCAAAGAAGCCCTTATTAGTGCCTTATTTGATAGTGAGTTTTCAGAGATAAAGAAAGTAGACACAACATACAAGATATGGAAGCACCTAGAAGACATGTTTGAAGGAGATACACAAGAAAACAATGTGTGCAGAAAGACATGGAAGAAAAGATACAATGCATTAGAGATACTACGTGAAGAAGACATCAGAGCTTACAACCAAAGGATTAATAAAGTAGTTGCTAGAATTAGGAATAATGGTGGAGAGATTTTGGAGGAAGACATTATGGATAAGTTAATGACTACTCTTACAACAGAATATGAAAACAAGATCAACATCCTTGATGAGACCATGCAGCTTACATAAAATTTCAAGAGAGATACATTAATCAACAAAATTTCAGCATTTGAGATCTCAAGATTGAAGATAGAGCCTAAAAGTGAGACAACCTTCAAAGCATCAGTCCAAGGTAAGAAATCTTTAAACACTTCTGGTAATTTTGATGATGAAGATGAAGATAAAGAAATAGATAATAGCATTGCTATGATTTCCAAGAAAGAAAGAAAAGGAAAAGGAAAGTATGAAGGTCAGTTTCCATTCAAATGTTTCTCATGTAATAAGATTGGTCACTTTGTATCTAAGTGTCCTACAAGAGTTAAGAAATTCAGAACTGACTACAAGCCTAAGTATAAAAAAGAATGTTACTATGCTAGTGATGGAGTTTATGATGATGATTCAGTTGAAGATGAAATTGGATTCATTGCTATTATGGAAACGATGTATGAGGAGATGGATTGTGAAGATGAGAAAAAAGAACAAGAGCTAGCATTAATTTCACAAGCAGAAATAAGGACAAACTGGATTATAGATAGTAGTTGTTCACATCACATGACAAGTGATAAAGATAGATTTGTCCATTTGGACAAATACAAAGGTGGCATGGTTAGATTTAGAGATAACACTCCTAAACCTATCATTGGTAGAGGAGCTATCGCATTGGATGGAAAGAACAACACTGATGATGTTCTTTATGTAGATGGTTTACAACACAACCTTCTTAGTGTTGGGAAGTTGCTTGAAAAAGTTTATTAGTTGGAGTTCAAAGACAACAAGTGCGTCATTTACAACAAGGATGGTGTAATGATTGCATCAGGTCAAAGACTAAAGGTAATATTTTCCAGCTTAATTCAGAAGCAAGTTGTTTTGTTGCTAAAGTAGATGATAGTTGGTTATGGCATAAAAGATTATGTCATATCAATTTTGATAACATAGCAAAGATAAGCAATGTAAAATAAGTAAGAGATCTACCTAGCATAAAAAATCCCATTGATACTATTTTCAGGGAATGTGTAATGGGAAAGCATGTGAGGAATTCATTCAGAAGCAAGCATAATTCAACAAAAAACAAGTTGGATCTAATTCATACACACCTATGTGGACCAACTCAAACAAGATCATACTATGGTGAAAGATATTTCATTTTATTTGTTGATGATTATTCTAGAATGATGTGGGTTGCATTCTTAAAAGATAAGTTAGAAGCATTTGAGAACTTCAAAATATTCAAAGCTAAGGTTGAGAATGAATCTGGATTAAAGATAAAGTGTCTAAGATCAGATAGAGAAGGAGAATTCACCTTTGACAGATTCTATGAGTACTACAAAGTACATGGCATAAAGAGACAGTTGAGTGCACCTAGAACCCCTCAGCAGAATAGGATTGCAGAAAGAAGGAATATGATAATCCTTGATACAGTGCACACCATCATGATTTAAGGAAAAGTTGCACACACCTATTGGAAAGATGTGGTCAATATAGCAGTATACAGTTTCAATAGAATACAATTGAGGTTTTGCACAGAAAAGACACCTTATGAGCTATGGTTTGGTAATGTTCCCATAGTAAAATACTTCAAAATCTTTGGAAGAAAGTGCTAGATCAAGAGGGATGAAGCAATAGGAAAGTTTGATGCAAGAAGCGATGAAGGTATTTTCCTTGGTTACTCTACCAAAAGAAAAGCCTATAGGTGTTTTAATTTAAGATTGAAGAAGATCATTGAAAGTTCTCATGTTAAGATTGATGAAAAGTTTATGGTTCAAGAAAGATATGATGATTATGCACCTATGATTGAAGAAGAACCCATCCCAACCACTAGTGAGACAGTTTTTGAAGAGATGTTTGACATCATTAATGTATTATTCAATGACCTTGAAACAAGTGAAGAAGAAACTTAGAAGGTAGATGAAACAAGTATCACCTAAAGTTCCTAAGTTTACATCTAGATATCACTCTAAGGATGACATCATTGGAGATTAGAGCAGGAAAGTCACAACAAGATCAAAAGAAAAGAGTTTAGTAGGAAATGAAGTGGTATGTTTACTATCTCAGATTGAACCCTGAAGTGTTGAAGATGCATGTAATGATTCAGATTGGCATGATGTTATGAAAGAAGAACTAGATCAGATTATTAAGAATGATACTTGGGAACTGGTCCAAAGACCTAGTGATAAGAATGTGATTGGAAACAAGTAGATATTCAAAAATAAGATGAATGAAGATGGTACAATGGTAAGGAATAAAGAAAGGTTAGTATGTAAGGGATATGTACAAAGAGAAGGTATTGATTATTCAGACACATTTGCACCTGTGAGAAGATTAGAAGCCATTAAGTTGTTTCTAGCTTATGCAACATTGAAAAACTTCAAAGTTTATCAGATGGATGTTAAGTTAGCATTCTTGAATGGAGAGTTAAAGGAAGAAGTATACATTGAATAAATAGAAGGATTCACCTTATCAGACAGGCCTAATATGGTATGTAGACATAAGAAGGCCCTCTATGGACTGAAGAAAACCCTTAGAGCTTGGTATGAGAGACTTGATGGATATCTAACAAAAATTGGATTCAAGAAAGGAGCAACAGATTGTAATCTATTTATAAGAGAGACATCTAAAGGTTTACTACTTGTAGCTATATTTGTTGATGACATTATCTTTGGGGGTAATGAGAAGCTTAGTGCAAAATTTTGTAAGGAGATGCAAAGTGAGTTTGAGATGAGCATGATTAGACCCATCAAATGCTTTTTTGGATTAAATGTGCAGTAGACAAAGAAAGGAATTTTCATTAATCAGTCCAAGTATGTGAAAGAGATATTAAAAAAGTTCAAGATGGATGATTACAGGCTAGTGGGTACACCTATGATAACATGATGCAAGCTTACAAAAGATGATTCTCCAGTAGTGGATATAACATTGTACAAGTCTATGATTGATAAACTCATATACCTTACTCAAACTAGACCTGATATGTCTAATGCAGTTGGCATAATTGGAAGATTTGCAACAGAGCCTAAACAAAATCACCTCATGGCAGTAAAAAGAATATTCAGATATTTGTAGGGCACTATAGATTATGGTTTATGGTATCCTAATTCAGAGAATGTTGAGCTTCATGTATATATAGATGTAGATTGGGCAGGATGCATGGATGATAGGAAGAGGACATTAGGAGGAGCAATATTTCTTGGTAATAGACTAGTCAGTTGGACAAGCAAGAAGTAGAATTGTATTTCTCAGTCAACAGCAGAAGAAGAGTATGTTGTAGTAGCTTTGAATTATTCTAAAATTGTTTGGATAAAGCAGATGATAAAGGATTTTGGAATTTAGATTGATTATCCTGTAGTTATTCATTGTGATAACACTAGCACTATCAACATGTCAAACAATCCTATGATGCATGCAAAGAAAAAACACAAAGATTAAGTATCACTTCCTAAGAGAGAAAGTGGTAGAAAAAGAAGTCAAGTTGAATTTTGTGAGTACTAAAGATTAGTTACTAGACATATTCAAAAATCCTTTACCAAAGGATACTTTTGAGTATCTTAGGGAAAAGATGGGAGTAATTCCCTTCCTTGATTCTGATTAGAGAAAGTAGAGAGAACATCAGTCCTTAGTGACTGATGGATGGTTAACTACTCTACTTCAGGAGTAGTACCGGTGCTTAAAATATTTGGTGCCCTTTTCGATTAATAGCAAAGGGGGAGTATTATATAGTCATGAAAAATAGTATTAAAGGGGGAGTACATATAGAATCAAGGAGGAGTAATATATAGAAGAAAGGGGGAGTAGTACTCAGTTATGGAAATAGTTTAGTTGAGGAAATAAGAATATTAAAGAATATTGCAGCAGATGGAGGACTCATCCTTGGGGGAGTTTTGATGAAGAAATGGAGAATGTTATAAAAGAATTGTTCATTTGGATTGGTGGTATTTTTCATTCCATATGTTGCCGTCAATTCCAAAGGGGGAGATTGTTGGAGATTTACTAGCAATCCAGTGTTGACTGTATGTTTGTCATTAATGACAACATATGGTAAGTAGCATGTGAGGAAGGCTTATGTAGTAAGCATTGAGTATATGTAGCATGGACATGTTATCAGCATGATATCATAGACATAGAGGTTAATTGTTAGTATAGACAGTTATATAGAAGCTTGTGTCAGTAGTGTTCCTAAGAGAGGTATAGGCAGTGTTCTATGAGTGATTGTCCGTACAATTATCATGGAGCCTTGTGCCTTTGGATATGTGATGGAGACATGTTAGTGATCTTCCATTCATGGATGCAGAGTCTTATGTGCAGTAGAAGTAAAGTTATGCAATCGCTATTCACCAATTTCAATTTCCTATGTTTATCCAGAAGAGCTGACCGAGATTATATTGGTACAGGAGTTGTGCCTATCATTTCAGTATGTGTGCTTAGATTAGTGATTGAAGAATAATTAAGAAGGTTTGGTTAAGAGCACATGATTTAATTCAACTTGAGGAGAAAGTATCAGTTAAATTGGTATAGCAGACAATGTGTAGTGTGCATATACACCTATTTATTTGGACAAGTCCTAGTTTTTGCTTGCGTGCTTAGTAGAGCCAACCAAGATAATATTGAGAGTGTTATTGTTTCTCTAATATGATTTCAAGGTGGTCCTAATAGGATTACTTGATTATATCATTTAGAGGGAAGATACTTATCGCCGGTCATTTGTGCTTTCTAGGGTAGAAATGAGGAGGTGAGAAAGAGAAGAGCAGAACAGAGAGTGCAAAGTATTGTGTCATCTAGAAGAAGTCTATGTGATAGAGAAGATAGAGTGTACTATTCATTGGACCTGATCAAGACATCAGGTCTACCTCATAGTTCACCAAGATCTAGATATAATGTGTATCTGTTATTCAGAAGGTCATAGCCTTCACCCCTTTCAACAATGAGCTCTCAGAGAGTGTGTCCTCTCCCCTAATAGGGTCAATCATAAAAGACTCCTAATAATGTCTAACCTTTGACCAGGTCACTATACTTATTACATTGTAAAGATCAACTCCTAATAGGGTTTTAAGATCTTCTAACAAGGATCATTATACACTAGTGTAGTTTATTAGTGGGTGTTAATTCCCACCGGGGTTTTTACCTATTTGGGTTTCCCCGTAACCAAAATTTTGGTGTTGTGTTCAAGTGTTCTTTCATTGTGTTTATGATTAAAGATTAAGTATACTTAATTGGATAAAGAATTGAAACTTGTAGATAACTGATTCAGCCCCCACCCCCCCCCCCCCCCCCTCAGTTATCTCTTGGGACTATTCCTAACATCCATTACATTTTGGAGATTCCCTTTTCCTATATTACATTTTGGTGAACCCGTGATAGACAAATCTTTCTTTTATGGTGTTAGATCTTGCATGTGCTTGTATTTACATTTCAAAAGTATAAAATCATTTATTTTTTCATTCTTTATAGTTTAGTTCATTTTCATTGCATTGGTATATGAGCTTTACTACCTCTAGTCCTACTTATAATATTCTGGTTAGAAGAAATCGTAGACTTATGGGTTTCTTTGATCCTGAGTCTTCATCTCCTCTTAGGATCCCAGATGAAAATTTGATTACTCATGATTTGAATCCTACTATGGAGCATTTCTCTTCTTACTCATCTCATGATGAGGATGATACTTTAAGAGTTCCTCTTGAACAATTCCAAAAACTTTAAACTAAACTTGATAAAATGGGTAATTGGCTTATTCAAGAAAACCTTAATCAAGATTCTATTCAAGCTATAGAGGCTCTTAAGAAAGTCCTTCATGATAGTGATCAAGGTGTTAATATCTTGTGTGGTATTACTCATCTTGTGCATTTAAATGTTAAATCTTTAGCTCAAGAAGCTTAAGAATTAGGATTCACTCCTCCTATCACTAGTGTGGAACCTTCTTCTGTTCCTTTACCTAGAATTCCTACTTATACTCCTCCTTTAGTGACTACATCAGTTCCCTCTCTTTCTATGTGTGTTCCACCCATGTCTCAATGTGTTCCTTCAAAACCTTCTTATCATAGTGTTCCTTTTACTTATTCCAATCTTCTTCCAACTGTGGTTCCAAGTGTTCCCCTAGTTGTGTCTTCCATTCCCACCACTTCCTACACTTTTCCTAGTGTTTCTAATGTTCCTATGCCTCCTATTTCATCTAATCATTCCACAATCATTAGTGGGGCTCAAACTATATCCTCTTTACAACAACAACTTGTGTCCTTAACTCAATCCAAGTTTAGTATTCCTACATGTGACATGGGCAGTCCTTTATCCTGACACATTATTTGTGCTCTTGTTCCTTAGCAAGACAATATGCCTCATATTGAGAATTAAAATGGTAAGGGAGACCTTGTCACTCATGTTAAAATATTTCAAATCCTTTGTATTGTCTATGCTCATGACCATAGGATTTTAGCCAAGTTGTTTTATAGAACTTTTCGTGATAAGGCCTTGCAATGGTATTGTTCCTTGCCTCCTTATTCTATTGATTCTTTTCCAAAACTTGCTAATGCCTTTATCCAAAAATTTCAAAATAACATGGGTCTTCAAGTGTCCTTAACTAATTTGATACATTGTGAACAAAATACTAAAGAAAAATTGACTAAATTTATTGGTAGATTTAAGCATTTGTATGCTCAAATTTCTTATCCTATTCTTGATATTGATATTCAACGTATGCTTATTTCAAATTTACAAAAGGATATTAGAGATAAGATTCTGCTTACTGAATTTACCTCTTTTTAACAACTTTGTGTAGTGCTTCATCATTATTAGTTACAAGTGAGTCAATTTGGGAGAAACACTCTAATGGTTCCTGTTCTAGTTGATAAGAGTGATGTTGCTCCTAATCCCAACAAGTTTAAAAAACCTAACAACTATATCAAGATATATAAGCAAGAAAATGTAGTTGTTGATCAAGTTGTTGTTGCATCCAACAATGCCACTTCTGCATCCATTGATTTTCATCTGAATCATATGTTTATTCCTCTTTCTGAATCTTTGCATTCTATTATGAGTAAATTGTTAACTGCTAATATGATTACTTTACCTCCTATTCAACCTCTTTTACCTACTATGATGGCATCCAAATCCTTTGATTCCAAATCCTTTTGTCAATACCATCATCAAAATGGCTATGATACTAAGAAGTGTTATTCTTTAAAACATAAGGTTCATGACTCTCCTCCTAATCAAAATCTCCAAATCTATATGAATCCTTTGCCTACACATGATACTAATACCATTGTTCAGCCATCTGCTGTGGATATTATTTATGATTCAAAGATGGATGATCTCAATCATATTGTTAACTATGTGGAGCATGTTGTTTTGTCTCAACCTGTATCTCCACCCCAGCCTCAAACTCAATCTAAACTTCAAGTTCCACTTCAACCTAAGCCTAAACTAAAACTTCAACCTAAAACTTGAAAACAACCTAAGAATAAAAGACCTAGGGAACTCTTGATTACCTTTGATGATTATAAGACTATTAAAGCTCCCGATGGTCCCTTGTACATTTATGCTAGGATTTCTAAGATACCTACGTGTAGTTGTCTTGTTGATCCTACATCCTTAGTCAATGTTATTACTGAAGAAAATATTTTTATGAAGAACTTACAATGTGATTCTTATGATACATCTGATGTGTGGAATCAAACTTGTAATGGTTTTCTTTATCCATCATTTAGTTCTATTAACTTGCATGTTGAACTTTGTGGTAAAGTTGTGAACACTACCTTCATTGTTGTTCCTACCTCTGATCAGTTTCAAGTTAAGTTTAGTTTTCCTTGGTTGAATTCCATGCATGTCATTGCTTCTCCTATCCATAAGTCTCTTAAATTCATTCATGATGAAGAAGTGAAGACAATTAATCATAGTTTATATCAACCTTCTAGGCCCATGGATTGTGCTACCCTTGACTTCTTTTGGCCTTCATTACCAAATTTGTGTCCTTCTCGACCTGATAACCTTTTTCTCTCATATCAAGCCTATAAACCTCACAAGATTCTTGAGTTAAGCATGCCTCAAATGGACCTTAACGTTGGTCATTTTCCTACACCTTCTATACCTCATTTATCTATGGATTCTAGTTCTGTTAATCAAGCTTCTAGTGCTATTTTTCAAACTATTGAGAATCTTACTAATCCTCATATAGAACTTGTGAAGGATCCAGTGGTTGTTCCTCCTAGTTCTCAACATATTTCAAATAAGACAAAACATAACTAATTTTCCAATGAACATCGTAAGAAGCATTAGGCTCAAGCTAAGGCCTATGCCTTTGTTCTTCAAAATTCTTTACCTTCTTTTGATCATCCTATGCGTGATGTGTTAGAAGAAGTTAAGATTAATAAAGATGTTAAGATGAATGATTATGATGATTCTATTTGTATCTTAGGTTCTATTTTGATTAATCTTGATGAAGAAGATACTCTTGATGATACTAATGATGCTAATGATGAATATGAGACTATTGACATTGATACTGATTTACCTAGTATGCTTTCAACATAATTGATAATTACACCTAGTATCGAACATAACGATTCTCAAGAGGATCCTTGTTTGGAATTGGCTATTATTCCTAATGTGTTTGATATAGTCCCTCTTGAGAGTTTCCCACCTTCCCTAAATGATATTAATCAAGATGGGGAGAGTAGGTGATGAACTTGATTGGCTTGTCCTTCATGGTATCTTTTTGTGTGTTTGCATGTTGTATTGTGCTTCTCCCGTAATGTGTTTTCTCAATGTTTGTTAGATTCTTTTATACGACCCTTGTTACCTTGTTGGTGCAAGATGATAAAGGAATCAAACTTGTTGTGTTATTACTCTATATGTATCTCTATTCTTCTTTATGTTGTTTTCATGTTATGTTGTACCTCTGCTATTGTTTGTAAATGTTTTCCTTGTGTAGTCCACTTGGATTTGTGATTTGGTAGAACTGATTATTTTTGGTCTCCATGTTGTGGTCTGAAAATACTCTTCTTCATAACTCTTATGTTTTCTTTCCTCCATTGTGATTATAGTTCTACTTTCTTTGGGGAATGATGTCAATTCATTTGCAATAATATCGTATATATATTATCTTATGATCATACTGACCCCATGATAGGTAGATCCCTTATGTGTTCTCTGTATGTTTATGTGGTATTTCTCTTGATTTGTCTTCACTTGGGGGCATCTCATAGTGGAAATGTAATCAATGGAGTTGTTTATGTTTCCCTTCAAGCCATTGCTCCTATTAAAGTGTTAGCAACGACTTTAACATGGGGGCATACACTCTACTCACTTTTTGCACGCACACTTTCAAGATATTTTTCAAAGCACTTTTCTCCCTTTATAGATTAGTGACTAATCCTTAAAGCATGGATTTTTATCTTATAGCATCTCTTGATCCCTCCCGTTTCAATTTTTCAAGTTTTGATCCCTTAAGGTCGAAGGTGTCCTTAAGATAGGATCTCTCTTATTTTGGCTTTGATATTTTGGAATAGAATATTCCTAGGGGTGAATCCTTGATGGGTTGACTTGTGAGTAGCCACATTCACTAGGCCCATCAATTCCATCTTTCCAGTTGCGTTGTTTCCTTGTTTGGTTCACAATGGGACTAAGTTCTCATTGGGTGAGGTAATCACACCATCTTCTCTCTTTTTTAGAGATGATTCTCTTATTGTAATCTTGGAGTTGATAAAGACTTGAGTCCATGGGGGCTTGAGGATTCCTTTGTCCCTTTGATTTCAATAAGATTGTATTTTTCTTTGTGATCTCCTTTACCAAGAGTTTGCATCAAGTCCATACTCTCGCTAAAGTGGGGTCTAAATGTATCATCAGAAAGTGGAAGCACTTCCATTTAGGACTAGTTTATCCCTCTGAGTAAGTGGTTTGGGGTCATGTCGAACACCTTGAATGGGTATTTGAGGTGGATCTAGCTTTTTCCCCTATTCTGCCCCATTTTCCACTTCCTGCCTACCTAACCCTAGCAACCTGCTTTTAGAATTTGAGGTTATTGGCCTCAGGGTCAAGGTCAACCTTCTTGGTCAACCTTGACCTCAACCTTGACCTAGGGTCCAAATTTCAATATCCAAAGGTTTCTGGATGTCGGGTTTCAGAAAGATTTATTTTCCCACTTTTGGGTCGGCTGTTTCGGGATTCAAAATAGTAAACTCTTAAATTATATTTAATTTAGGTCATTTTCCAAGGGTATAGGCTTAATGGGAATTTAATTATCCTATATTGGCCTCTCTAGAAGTTTGTGCCCTAGAGTAGTATAAAAGGAAGCCTTCTCCTCTTATTTTCTAAATCAAGAATCAAGTTTTCTCCATCTTCAATCAAGTGAATCTCAAGAAAGCAATCCATCAAGTGAAATTAAGCAATCAAGAAGCAAGAAAGAAGGAGAAAGAAAGCATTCAATCATTCAAGATCCAATTCATCAAGGAGATCCATTGGTAGCCATTGAAGGATTCAATCTCTATGGAGCCCTCTTGTTGAAGATTTATCCATCCATATCCATATCCATTCAAGCCTCTTCCTATTCCAAGATCCATTCAAGATTGGTGTTGAAGATCTAAAGACAATTGATTTGAGACATCTTACATTCATTTGGAGCATCCATACTTGTGGATTCAAGGATTCAAATCCTCCAAAAGGGTTTCAACATAAGGAAGATGAATTATTTCATTTACTTTGTTTATTACTGCAATTTCAATTCAATTTCAAGGTTAATTCCAAAATCAGGGTTTGACCAAGGCAAACCCCTCATCCAAACAACAAAACCATTTTTCTTGTAGGTATATGTATAGAACAATGAATTATAGTGCAGATTTGGACACCCTTTTTGGCAAACTTTCAGGATCCATGAACAGAATTTTTGTTGAAGCAGCATAGGTCAAGGTCGACATAAAGGGGTCAAGGTCAACCTTTATTTCAGTCAAGGTCGACCTTTCTCAAAAAAGGAAAAGATTTCTGAGTTTTCTTTGTCCGTATTTTCCTATCCCAGATTTGTTTGCATAATTTCCTGAAACTCAATACAGAAACCAGAAAAAAGCATTTTCTAGATCTGCCATACTTTGAGGTTAGTATTTATCTTCAATTCAATTAAATATTTTAATACTCTCTTCCCCAATCCTTCTACACATTCACATACATTATCCATCATTCACATTTTCCATTACATTTTGGAGATTCTCTTTTCCTATATTATAGTTCATAAGTTTAATATTAATTTTTAAAGATGAAATGACCATTTGAAACCACAAAAACCATTTTCACATCAATTTTTTTAATAAAAAAACATAAATTAACATGAACAATAAAACACTCTTTACATGTAGAACACTTAGGGGCTAAGGCTTTAGTATACTACCAACCACAATATCTATCTTAATCAATTAAAAAAATAACAAGGAATCATGGGGATGACCTCACTACACAATGGTTGGTTGGGATGCCTCCCATCAAGGAGGTCTTAAGTTAAAATCTGTAGCATTCAATAGAAAGAAAAAATAACAAGGAATCATACTCGAGCTGAGTAGGATTGGTTAGGGATAAAAAATTACAACCAATGTGACATGTCCCATATAAACATCATTCGAGTATGCTCATACCTGTGGAGATAGGTGAATTCAATAACCTGTATCTGTAATATATTCACAAATGTCAAGTGTACCTGTCAATGTTCATAATATATTCACATCATCACATGAAATACCAAAACTAGAGAATAGAAAGGGAGCTTGGAATAATAGTGTACATGCATCTAAAAACAATAATATTGATTATTGAAATTTTGAGGGATCATCATCTTGAGCACATAGATGGTCCATACACACTATATGTCATGAGGGAACCATAAACACAATTAAGAGAAATATAGAATAATCACTCGAAGATAACAACAGTCACAACCTATGCATATGAGAAGGGATTTACAAAGCTTTTAGGTCTTGAAACATGATGTACTCTCTTGGCACCTTTCATGTCACTCTTTTAGGGAAAGAATGTGTAAGGAAACATTGTTATAGATTTAGTATCTATTTTGGAGGTATCTTGTAGCTCCCAAGTGATTTAATTTTTTTTTGTGTCTCTAAATATCACTGATAATTTTCTTATTCTAGTAGTTATACATTCCTTGTAATTGTAATCACCAAAAATTGGACAAGATCATTTAAGTGAGAAATCAAGGCAAAAATCAATGCAATTAAATACAATTAAATCAAATCAAATCAAAATCAAAGATAAATTGCAATTGAACCTTAATCCAAATTTAATTGAAAATCAAAAGCCTTTAAATCAATTTAAACCTAATAAATCATGATTAATCAATAAATTGTATAATCAATCTAATTAATTGTATAGTTTGGATTAAATCAAATCAACCCGTTTAAGGGGTACACATGGCTAAACAAATTAAACAATTTCAATTAATTAATTCATATTTTCCCTCAAGACCACATGGGAGGAAAATGAATCAACCAATAGGAATTAAGGACTAAGCTCACATGGATCAAGCCTAAATTGAATCTCAATCACTCACTTAGAAAAGGCATCTTGTCCACATATTTTGCCTTATTCTTGTCCCAAGCTTTGAGGAAAAAATATTTAAATGGTCTCCAAAGGTGGAACCATGGACTCAACTCTCACCTAACCTTGATCAACTCAACTACACCCCCTACCCTTGCCAAAATCTATAAAAGCAAGGCATAATTCAAGCATTAATCATCCACAAAATTTGAGAATAGCATCAAACCTCTTGCAAATTAGAGCTAGAAAGGCAAATTTAGAGCTAATTAGTTGTATTTTCATTTGGAATTGAACTATCAGCTTTGTTTATCATTTATTCTCATTTTAGGAATGTCACTAATGGAAGCTTGCTAAGAGCTTTGCATTAGCATCCCTAAATAGAAATCCATAGAGTGCTTAATTATCAATTCTTTGTTAAAATAGCTTATTCTTTGTGGTAATTTAGTTATTTTATTCATTTATTTGCAATACTAACCCTATGAAAGTACTTTTTCTAGTACACAAAATACCCAAAGTCCTACTAACCTAACTACATCGACAAAAGGAAAAGAAAAGGTTAGTGAGGAGAGTCTCTTGAGAAAAAGAAAGAAGACCAAGCTAGATTCGTTCAAATTTACACCAAGGAGGCTCATTACCAAAAAATGGACCATATGATGAAAAACTTTGAGAAACAATGTCAAATCGAACAAAAAGGTGTAGGTGAATAATCCTTGTCTATGATGGACCTACCCTTATCTCATAAATCATATGGAAGGCCATCCAATTTACCTCATAAATATAATGATAACTTTGTGAGGGCAATCACATCTTCATCCATGGATGAAGAAGATAATGAAATCCTAAACTGGCTATATAAGGATGAGGAATCAAGTGCACAGGAAAAGTGCATCCAAAATATAAGCATTCCCACACTTCAATATGGGAAAGGATTTCAAATAATGTAGGAAATGGGATACAAAGGACAAGGACCTTTAGGGAAAAAATGAAGGACTTATTGAACCCATTGAAATGACATGGAGATATAGCAAAGAAAAGACCAGATTAGGATACCTAGAACAAGGGTATACTCAAAAGCACTGTCCTAAGGTATATGATCAAATATTACAATTAGGGTCACAAAGTGAAGAAGACTCAAATGATTGGAACGGGATACATTGTCAAATGAATCATGCCAAGATAAAGGTATTGATGTCATTCATACTTACACTCCTAGCAAAGGAAAGGAACAAGCCTCAGAATAAAATCAGAATCAAACCTCAAGTTCAAATCAAGTGGTCCTAGATAATGTACTAATTCAAGAAATTGAGATAAATATGTGGGTAGGAGAATCCTACGTATTATCATGGAGACCTACTATGGAATAATCTAACATTAGGTTTAATTCATGAGGCTTTTACCCAACAGAAACCTTAGAGGATTCTGGTGAGGATGATTTTTATCCTAGTTCTCTAGAACATCTTGAAGAAGCACATATTATAGATTTAAGTGATACAATGTTTGAACCTTCAAACGAAGTCATGTTCCTAAACCCCATTGAACTAAACCAAAGCATTAATCCTTTGACCCTTATCTACCCAGAATTAATCAAATGGGATTCCATAGAACCTACTATCCTCCCAACATTTTTGAATGATAACTTGGTGTCCCAATGCCTAAATGTGGTTGGGCATTCTTCTACCACGGAATATCAAGAAGAAGTGATAAAGGAAAGCATCCAAACTCTCAATTCAATTAAAAATGAAAAAAAATAAAAAATAAAAAATGGAAAGAATCTAATGTTCAAAACCACATTGTGGCAACATTAGATCAAACAAACAAAGAAATAAAGAATGATTCCAAATGTAAAAACCCAATAGAGGCACCTAATGAAGGGAGTTTGGATACTTTACCCAAGCACTATGAAGAAAGATCTCCTATCTTGATTGAACCATTAGAGATAGTAAATATTGCATTAGAATCAAAGCCAAGGATCATACACTTAGTAGCATCTCTATCTGGTGAGGAAAGAAAGGACTTTATCAAAAATTTCAAAGAAAAAAAAATCAATTTTGCATGGTCATATGATGATATGCTAGGATTAGATCCAAATTTAATCATGCATCATTTGAACATAAGAGGAGTAAGACTAGTGAAGAAAAAATTAAGAAAGATGCATCCACACATAGCTTTACTTGTAAAAGTGGAGTTAGAAAAATTACTGAAAGTTGGGTTTATAAGAACCATTGATTATGCCCAATGGATTCCAAACATTGTGCCAGTTTCAAAAGTAGACAAATCTATCAGAATTTGCACGGACTTTAGGGATCTCAATCTTGCATGCCCTAAAGATGACTTTTCATTACCAAGCATAGACGGCATTGTGGATTTGACAGCAGGACATTCAATGTTCTCACTTATGGATGGGTTTAGTGGTTATAATCAAATAAAGATAGCACCTAAAGATCAAGACAAGACACCATTTACATGCGCATGGGGTACATTCTATTGGAATTTTATGCCTTTTGGTCTAAAGAATGCTAGAGAGACCTATCAAAGAGCCATGACGACCATATTCCATGACATGATGCACAAGTTCATGGAGGACTATGTAGATGATATCCTTGCTAAATCCTACTCAAGGAGAGAACATCTACCTATCTTAGAGAAATTTTTTTAAAGATTGGAGCAATTCAAGGTAAGGTTAAATCTGAAAAAGTGTGCATTTGGTGTTCAATCAGGAAAGCTACTAGGGTACATTGTTTTAGCAAAAGGAATAGAGGTAGACCCTGCCAAAGTCAAAGCCATCATGGAAATGGGGGCACCTAGAAATATAAGTCAGATGCAATCTCTTCAAGGAAGGATTCAATCCATTCGAAGGTTCATCTCTCAATTAGCAGAAAAGTGTCATAATTTCACTCAACTCCTTCATAAGGACATAGTGCTCAAATGAGATGAGAAATGTGAGGAAGATTTCAAATTGTTGAAGAAATATCTAATGAATCTTCCAACTTTGATTCCACCTATAAGAGGCAAGCCTTTAATTCTATACATTTCAGCGATAGAACATTCATTAGGGGTACTCTTGGCACAAGAAGATGAATCAAGAAAAGAAAAGGCTATCTACTATATAAGAAGGACTTTGGTAAAAATGAGTTGAATTATACCTTCATTGAAAGATCATGTTTGGCCGTAGTTTTTTCTTCCCAAAATTTATGCCATTATATGTTATCTCACAAGATTCTACTCATTGCAAAGATTGATCCCTTGAAGTATCTTCTTAGCAAAAAAACATTGAATGGGAGACTAGCCAAATCGGTCATGGTATTAAGTGAATTAGACATAGAATATGTGGACCAAAAATCTATCAAGGGCAAGTCATAGCTGATCAGGTAGTAGAATCACCATTACAAGATGAATATCCCATTCAAGTGGAATTTCCAGATTCTGAAATTATGAATGTTGAAGAAAAAACATGGAAACTATATTTTGATTATTCCTATACAGAACATGGATTAGGAGTAGGCATACTTTTGATTACTTCTCAAGGGTCAACAATTCTGAAATCATATAAATTGCTATTCCCATGCACCAATAATATAGTTGAATATGAAGCATTGGTCATTGAGATCAAATTGGCATTGGAATGGAAAGTGACAGTACTACAAGTCTATGGAGATTCACAACTAGTTATCAATCAAATTAATGATGAATATCACACTAAAGATGACAAGTTGATACCTTAAAAAAATATGATTGAGAATCTCAAGAAATACTTTACTCTCATCACATTTGAGGAAGTCCCAAGGGAGAAGAATAAAGTAGCTGATGCAATGGCTACTTTGGCATCACTTCTCCAAATACTAGATCAAAGTGCCAGATACTAATTCCTGGTAGAAGAAGTTGAGCAACCCAAATTTGACCCTACCCATCCTCATACCATTTCTTTACTAATAGGACATGAATCACCTTGGTATGGAGCCATATATACCTACTTAAAAGACCAAATCCTACCTATGGACCAAACTAGGAATCAAAAGAAAAGCTTCATGTGCCAAGTCTCTCATTATACCTTAATATCTGACACATTGTATCGAAAAAGTCTAGATGGAATGATTCTAAGATGTCTAGAGAAAGAGAAATCAGATGTAGCCTTACGAGAAATTAATGAGGGGATTTTTGGGTCACATTCAAATGGTTTGAGCCTAGCTAAGAAACTTCTTAGGATAGGATATTTTTGGCCTACCATGGAGAGAGATGCTTATCATTTTGCTAAAACTTGTCAAAAGTGTCACTATCATGGGAACTTAATTCATGTTTCGGCACAAGAACTTCATCCCATGACTACACCTTGGCCATTTTATCAATGGGGTTTGGATTTGATAGGAATGATTTATCCACCATCCTTGAATGGTCATAAATTCATTATTACTGCAATAGAGTACTTCACCAAATGGGTGGAAGCTATACCCTTATCAATTGCTACAGGAAAACAAATATCCTTGTTCATTCTAAATCATATAATTTGCAGATATGGTGTACCTCATGCCATCATAACCGAAAATGCCAAACACTTCAAAAACAAGGATCTAAAGGAACTATGTACAAAATTCCACATGATACATCACTCCTCTTCAATATATTATCCCAAAGGTAATGGACAAGCAGAACCAACAAATATGAATATCCTAAAAATATTGAAGAGAACCTTGGACAATTTAGGTAGAAATTAGCATATAAAAATAAACCCAACCTTGTGGGCTTATAGGACAAGTATCATAACACCAACATGAGCTACACCATTTTCTTTAGTCTTTGGAGTAGAAGTAGTTTTACCTTTGGAGATAGAACTTCTATCTTTAAGAGTATCTCTACATGGTTTGATAAATGAGGAAGATTATAGGGTTGCTAGCTTGCATGAACTAGAACTGCTAGATGAGAAACATAAACAAGCCTTTGATCACTTGAAAGTGTATCAAAATCAAATGTCAAGGACCTATAACAAGCATATCAAATCAAGGACATTCCAAATAGGAGACTTAGTTTTGTGAGAAAATCCCAAAAATCAAGCAAAAAGAGAAAAGAAAGGAAAATGAGAAGAAAACTAGTTAGGAACTTCTGTTATCACTTCATCTTTTGGGATAGGCACCTATAAATTAGCTGACTATGATGGAGAAGAATTGCAAGAATCAATCAATAACATTCACCTCATAAGGTTCTACACATAAAGCAAAGGAAAGGGTATAAAGAAAGAGAGAATATCAGAGAAATCAGATGGAAAGCATCATATTTATTGTTTATAGTCAAAAAAGATCTAAAAAATACTAAAAACATTTGAAAATTAGAAAAGAGCAAACAAATCAGAAATACAGAAAAGACCAATAATAGTGGAAAATTGAGCATGAAGAAAGCCAAAAAAATTCATATATGATCCTCAAAAAGATGTCTTGGTGAAAACCTAGCAAATAGGCTCCTTGATGATATGAAAAGAGAAAAAATTGAAAAAAGATAAAATACAAAAAAAGAGAAAAAAGAGAAAAAGTGCCTTGGTGAAAACCTAGCAAATAGGTGCCTTGGTAGAAAAAAAAGGAAAAAGCTTTAAAAATAGAAAAAGAAAGCAAGATCCATTCAACCAATGAAAACCTAGTAAATAAGCACCATTGAAAGTCCAAGTCATTCACATACCTAGCAGTCATCCTTGTAAATATTGCATTCGCCAACATTTGTATATATTGCATAATAAAACCCCACAGTTGCATTTACAAGTACCTAAAGATTTTGGTCACCTAAACTGTAAATTGTCCTAAGTCCAACTTTGAAATCACATGAAACTAAGGTAAATCTACTCTAGAGGAGGAAGGATTCATCAAAATCAAACTTTGATTAGACACCAAATCAATTCATCAAAAATGCAAGTGAAACACTCAATCAAATTCTAATATGAACTCTAATCCAATTTACACCAAATGCAAAATTTGATCCAAGATCTTACATGACCTTATCTTTATCAGGATTAAAAGTATGAAATGGATGGAAGTACATTTGAAAGATGGATTTGAAAAACAATGTAATTTTTTTCTAAAGTGTTGACTTGACTGATGAAATCATGACTTTCTAGCAAATCGTTGAAAGTTTCTAAACTAGACAAGCTATGATGAAAGCATGATATTTTATGGATTTCTAAATGGTTGTCTTAAGATCAAGGTTTTTAAGAGTGTATTATTTTTCTAAGGACATGATCATCAAATAATCATCGAGGACTTGTACATATGTTGAGACTAAGATTTTTGTTTGTTTATGCAAAAGGATACCTTGGATATTTTAATGTTCAATATCATAATACCAAAATTCACTTGCAACATAGAATCTGACAAAAGGGTATGTGCAAGATCATGAGGGGCCAAACTATGCCCTTAAGTGGCAATGAAAAATCAACAAATCAGGGTTAGTCCACTTGACGTGAAAATTTCAACTAGCTATGAACCTAATATCAAAAAGTTTTAAGAATAGAATCTATAGAAAATTGAATGTAGTTTCTAAAATACTAGGCCTTTTTTTAGAAAAAGTTAGTATTATTGGTGAAAAGTATAGATTTCAATGCAGCATTACAAAAATTTCAGGAAAAAAATAAGAAGTAGGTGTATGTCTGACCACCTTAATCATAATCAAATGATAATATTTTATTATAAGATTTTATATATAAGTAGTAGACTCATGCCTGGATGTGACGCATATTTTTTTGTAATTTTATTCCAAAAAAATAATTAATTATGAATTTTTTGCTACAAAATTTTCATTATTAAAAAACTCCTGTGTCTGACCACCTTAACTCATTCAAAACTTTACAAAATTCAAAACTTTTTCTTTTTTCCTTATAGTAGGAAAAGCATAGAATGTGACGCATTTTTTGGATTTCAAAAATGTTATACCGACTGAAAGTTATAGTCATTTTTCAATCAGTATATAAATCAGCACTTTAGAGGTAGCTCAATTAGAAAATAACTAATAATTACTTACCAAATTCAAAATTTGATAGCAATTATATCGATAGAAAGATGATAATATCCTTAAGATACCTTTTTTCATTTTATCAAATTCAGGTGAAAAAAAAGTCATCAACTACATTGTCAAAGTTTTGAACTGACATCGCCACTTTTTGGCCCCTCATGATCTTGCACATACCCAAAATCAGTATTCGCACTCTCATGGTTGACTTCAATTAGTGAAATTCATACCAAAGGATGGGAAAGAAACATAAGAGGTGAACAAGGTATTCATATCATCATAAATGAACTAGTGATGATTGTATTAAGTTTAGGATACCACAAACTCCTCAATGATGAATATAAGCTCCAAATTTTTGAATGGTGACACTTAGTTGCATCCATCCTAGATTAAATGCATTTAAAGTATTTCCCTTTCTAGAAAAATTGCAAGGGGAAAAAAAGAAAGGTGGTGGAGTCAAATCAAAAATCAAAGGAACATCAAAAAACTATATGTAATCGAGTGTGTTGGAAATAAAAAATCAAAACAAGGGTGCATGACATTAGTTCTATTAGCTATTTTTATTGCAAAGGTAAACAACTAGACCATAACCTAATCTCCCCCTTTTGATGCTCTTTTCTTGGCAAGAGAAATGCTAATTAACAAGGATGGAATCCTTCTTCACTTCGGGCTCCACAGACCCAGGCGGGTGTACCTTACTTCTCTTCTTATGCAAACTGATATGAACTAATACAAACACCTAATAAGTAGATTACTAATGGATTAAATAGAATAAATATGTCCTGTGATGGGATTCATAACTGAGATGAATCTCTAATATGGGAAGCCTACCCACATGCTACAAAGTTCTTTGAAGCTCATCAACAGAAAGGGAAAGTTGATTGATTAAATTGATGCTTGCTTGGCAAATGACTTCTAACAGTAAAGATTAGTGCCTTCAATCTGGGAATGGAGTCAAAACTAGTAAATAAACCCAAACTGGAAACCATGTTTCATTGATTAATATCCCTACATTAATGCCTTACATTAACACATTTCTATCACTCAATATGAAGAATTATATAAATTCATAGTACTGATTAATTTCCAATCTGCATTTAAGGATTTTACAATCCTTCCTTGAAGGATACCCAAATACAAATAGATACTTTCTCCCTTGGAGAAGACAAACTCAATATCCCTTGAATACTAAACTCATACCAAAATTGAAACTCAGTACAATGAAGACAACTCCCTGAAAACCATACATGCCTTACATGTACTTCAATTTGTAATCAAATTTACAAATACTTGCATTGAATCTATGACAGTAAATAAAGAACACAAACCATTATACTAGATAGTCATGAACCAAAATTGAACTTCTATTCTGGAACCTTCTTGGAGAACCCCCTGCTAGAATCACCAAAGACCTGGAACCATTCAATGGATGTTTACCCAGAATCTGGAACCTAGACCAGAGTTCTTCCAAAATTGGAACCCCTTAAAATGAAAAGAAAGGACTATAAGAAGAGAAGGGGGAAATGCTAGCAAGAATCAAGAGAGGCCACTTGTTGGATTCTTCATCTAATGAATCATCCCTCTGAACTGATTGAACCATCTGCTCTTTTCTCCTGAGTACACCTATCTTCATCTCCTCAAACTGAAATGTGAATCACCGGATGTAACAAATTAGATATTTCCAAAATATCTTCCTAGCCCCTATTTCGTTCAACTGCAAATATCTTGAAACCGGCTAGACCTGCACTGAAATTGATCCCAAAAATAGAATCCTTGCGTCGCGACCTTTCTGGAGGTATATAATAGTCCATATTTGGCCCAAAAATGAAGCCACCAGCCATTAATTTGGTCTCTCAGCTCTGTGATTTAAATTTTTGAATTTATTCATATAGTTCAAACTATAGGAATTTATGTTTCTAAATTTGATTTTTCAAGTTTGAATGTGCACGGGAAGAATAAAATATTACTTTTTAAACCCCTGGAGTGGGACCCACATGACACATGGTAGGCTCGGATTGGCCAGTCTGCCACCCCATCTGCCAACCAGGTGACCTCATTCTCCAATTCGCTGAAAGTTTCAGGCTAACCGCGAGCTAACTGGTGAACTGGCAACTGCATGTTCTCTGAATCGTGGAATGTTCAGGGCCTAACTGCTAGCATTTAGCGAATTGGTGAACACTGTCAATAGACCGCCACCTCCGAGTCACAGAATCTTTCACTAATCGCCCAGTTTATCTAGCGAACTCACGCCTAGCCACCATGTGGCACGGTCACCCAGTCAGCACCTGCATTCATCTCTACAAAATTTGGTTTCTCAGTGGGCCCCAACATGGTTTTCAAAGACCTTCTGAGCGCACATGCATGGAGAGAGCCTTCGGGCTCATTACTTATTTCATAATGCAAGTGCGATTATATTTAAACATTGAAAAATCCCACTCCTTTCCAAATGTGGGATATACGTTTTAGAGACCCTCGCATTTTCCTTCTTCCATACACTTGCGCAAACAAAATTTGGTGCATATTCTCCACTACATTACATCGACAATCCTCATTCTACGCAGGCTATAATTTTTGAGTATTTCTTGTCTATGATTATCTGAAGACTACTGCTCATTTGTTGACCTAAATTTATAATCTATATTTTGTACTCATACTCAAGCTGGTGTACGCACTATCGAAGGATGCAACACAGAGGAATCTCAACTATTCTCAAATGAGGAAACTACAGCTACAGAGACCGATCTGCAACTTGGGTGAGTAAGCATGGATATATATTATACACTCTTCATGAATCTGTACAAAAGGACTAATTTTTTCACAAGTCTTCAATACATGCTACGCTTCAAAAGAATATATGCGAGTCCTTCAAAATGAACACGCCCAGGTATTCCTTTCATGCTGGTAGCCTCCATTATGAGTAGGCAACCTCTTTTGTTATGCGTGAAGTCTCCATTTTGAATGTGCTGGTCTTCCCTTTTCGCAGACGTCTTCCTTATTATATGCTGGTCTTTTCATTGCTTGGCGCTGGCATCTTTCTCTAATCAATGCACTTTATTGGCGTCCTTTGTTCTACACACATCCTCTAAACTGATTGAAACCCTCGCCAAGCACACTTGTAGTAAACACAAACATGGGAAGCATGCACTTGAAAAAGGCCCATTTCCATTTGTTTCTTTTTTAAGAGGGCTGTAGTCAAGTCTTCTTTTCCACTATAGAGCCAAAAGCCATGAGTCATCATCGCTTGATGGAAATTCCAAACCAATAAAATCAGCAGATGAATGAGGTAGTGCCAAAATCTCATTAATGCACCTAACTGGTTCGTGCATAATCATGCAAAATCCATATCTGAAGATGAAAAGCCATTGTCATCCAAATAATTTTCCTGAGTGGAAACACATTTGTTTTCTGTATCAGCTCCCACTGCTGACTTTAACTCTTTGAGGAACTGTCTCATATCCAAAGATACTGTTTCAGAATTTGTATTTCTTAGAAGTTCTGCTCCTTCATAGCTTGACACATTTTCTACAAAAGCATGCACATTCTATGCTACATCTTCTAAGTTAAAATCATCCATCATCCATATGCATTACGTGAGCACTCATTTTGACAATGTACAAGCACTCCTTTTTTCACTAGCTGCTTACACAACATTCATTCCATCATATGTATTGGAAACTCTAAATCTAGAAATAAAGATGAGTGTCAAGACAATACAAGCACATAGAGCACAATGTTGCTAATTGTCAAATAAGAATTTTGAACATGTTCTAAATGGCAAGAACTCAAACAGACCGCAAATATAAATTCTTGGAAATGGTAAGATGCATTGTCTCTTTACATAATGCTACCAGTCCAAGCATTGTTCCAATCATTGTAGCTTCATGGCTCTAAATAAAACACTCATAAATATCACTAACTAGTTTCCCGAATCTAGCCTAAAAAAATGACAGAAAGGCCTGATACGAGAGCATTATTAACAAGACAAGACCACCTTCAGTATTATGATATGTCAGTCAAAGGAAAACTCACGAAAAGATCCGAGTTGAAAGATACCAAAGACCCAAACATGGGATCTTGAAAACACAAACTGCCTGCACTGTCAAAACAACACAAGTTGGCTCTGGAACTAGCTTAGAAAACTGACTGAATCATCTAACTTGGCCCTGCCACTGAACAAGCCCATTCTCTGATATATACTCATTCATCCTGCAAAATGGCATCCCATGATGACAACCAAGGAAAAAGTTATTAACCTTTGAAGTGGCCCTTTTTATTTTGTTCCTGCAAACACACTGTTAGTACCTGATAAACTGCATCTAGAATCACCTCGACAAAAACACCAAACAAAGTCTGAGAAGGCTACAAACTAACATGGAAGTTCATTGAGATGTAAAAAAAATGATTCAATCACTACTTCAAACTGGGCACCAGCGGGGAAAAAGATATGACCTCATGAAAATAGGTACTTGTAGAGACACACTCAGAAAATGCAGAAAACAATGGAAAGTTTAGTTTGGAAACAACTTAAAAAAGAGATCAACTAGATTGGCAGAAAGCTCAAATCTGAACTGGAAGTAATATGTCAAGTTTTCAATGCAGAACAATAAGAATTTCATTGATAGGTAATACCGGGAAAAAGTTATAAATGAGCAAAGTTGACTTCCGAAAAACTGGTGCACTTCACACTCTTTGCAAATAGCAGAAACTACAAATGGAATCGCATTGGGAAACTCATCCAATGGATTCGTCATAAGCTGCAAACTGATAGGGATGAAGTAAACTTGTTTATAATATAGAGACATGACCATCATTTTATTTCCAATCACCAGGCAAAAGATACAGCTCCACAAATAGGGCCTTCGAGAATAACTGAACAAGTGCACAAGTGCAAAACTAAGAAAACACCTCCGGAAGGGGATGAATAAACGGGGCCAAAATTTATCATAGAGACCTAAAACTAGACACATAGAGAGTACACAATGTGTAAAACAAGACGCTAGGCTCAGACTTTTATGACACTTATCAAATTTCAAGATATTCAATCTCAAAGTAGCCCTTCCTTGTGAATTCTACACTTAGCAATTTTCTGATTTTGAGACCCTCCAGGAATGAAATGATGAAAACCCATTTCAAAATGCCATCTAAGGACTCCAAACAACTTGATAGGATGAATGCAAAGCACCGAACACATAGACCTCAAGATATGACTCCAAAAACACCCATACTAGCATGCAATACAAAGCCAAAAATGAGTACTTAATCAAAATTTTACATGGTACCTCAAAACTGCATTTTGAGTACCAACAAGTTCAGTAGCATTTATTAAAATCATTTTATCTTTCATTCATTAAGGAATTCTCCCTAAGTTCAATTAGATTCACCACATTTAGCTTGCATCAAATTTCATTAAAGTTAAATTGCATTAGTTAGCATCATTTAAATTAAAATTCATTAGGTGACATTGCATTAGTTTGCATTCATTTTAAAGATCCATATCATTTAGTGCATCTCATTTAGTTATCATTCATCATTTGTAGATCCATTAAATACATTTACCATTGCATTCACTAGTTAACATTCATTACATCCATTAAGTCATTTTATTCAAATAGACATAAGTTCATCATTAGGTACATATCATTTAGTTCATTTGAAACATTGCACATCACATCATTCACCTAAATCCATTCATTAAAATCTCATGGCATTTATTTTTATTATACATGATATATTATTACATTTACATAACATATCACATTTAGTGTCATATACATCATTAATCATTAAATATCCATATGCATTCATTACATCATATAGATCCATCACATTTTTGCATCACATTTTGCATATCATAAATCCATTACATACCCATATTATCAAAATAAATACATCCATACATCCATAACTTACCATTACATCGCATCAATCATTACATCATCATACAATGCATTTAGATATCATTTGCATCCATAAACTATTAAAGCATAAAATATCATAAGTTACATCATTCAGTTTATATTGCATCCATTCACCTATTTTCTATGTCATACATAAGACAACCATTTAAGCATAAATAGAACATGTGCATCCATATCATAAAAAACTGCATTTTGAAAACCATAAAACAAAGCATATATGAGATAGAATAATATAGAATCATATCATAGTAAATCACCTAAAAAATGAGGTCCAACAAATAATGACATCACATAAAGTAAATCTATCAAACTGAGAATCAAAGTCCATGGTATCATCATCATAAATCAAATTGAGAATCAAAGTCTATGATATCATCATGAAACATCAGGTAATCAAAGTCCATCAAAGTATCAACAAGTATCAATGCATAAACATATAAAGTACATCAACTAATCAAAAGATACAATAGATTCCAATGTCTCAATATAATAAAAATGAGATCATAATATATAAAAGAATATGTGTCAGATCAGTATCAATCAACTAGTTGAGCCACCAGCACCATCAGGACTAGGATCAGTATCGAGAGGCCTACTCAAACTAGCTTGTAGCCCATGCTGACTCATAGCAGCCATAAAAGCCTGCATCATACTTGGCTAACATGCTATCTAATCTCAGACACATCTGACTGTAAGCCTCAACCATTTGATGAAATTGTCGGAGCCTCAGAACTGGGAGCGGGGGCAGGAGGAGTCTTTGGTGGAGGCATGGAAGAAGATGGCATGGAAGTAGATGGCATGGAAGAAGATGGAATAGATAAAGATGGAACAAAAGAAGAAGAAGATGGATGAGATGAAGAAGATGGCATAGAAACAGAAGCAGGAGCATGTACTAGAGGAGCCTATGGAATAACTGGTAGGATAACCTATGGAGGAGGAGCCTATACTAGTATTCCCTGTGCTTGATCTAACAAAGCATATGCTACCTAGGAATCTACCTGTCTCTAATGTCTATTCCTATGATAGCCCTATCTGGCTACAAGATCCCTAGCAACCTAGTATAAAACCATATCCACACCTCGAACCCCAGCAAGACCACTGCTTATCTAAACACCACCACCACCCCTAGGAGGAATGGGAGTATAAACAATAACTGGTATCAACACTCTACCTTCTCTAGCCACTTGACGACCCAGTCATCCCTGATGAGCCCTTCTCCTACCACCCCTACCTCTATCCCCATCATCACCTCCATCCCCACCGTCATCATTTGACTCCTCATCAATTCTTGGTATCCTCTCAGATGGATCCGTAAATCTTAGAAAAGGGTTCCAAGTGAACCAATCTACATACTCATCAGTCATGCCTGCATCAATCACGTGATCCCTCATGTCCCATGGCAGATTACCAAGCTACTCTATCTCCTACTGCGTTGTCCTGAAATTGACCTACGGCCCCCATAGTGATTTCTTAGCCTGATCATGGGCATACATAGTAACACCTCGTGGCATACCCTAAGTATGACCATATTGTTGTAGCACTCATTGCAAGCAAAATCTCTCAATGTTGTGTGGAGTGTGGCCTATCATCCATTAGGGGTAGCACATAAATGGAAGCTCTGTAGCATCCTCAGGCCACACCTCACACCCAATGTATGGTCACTAGATGACCTAATCCATATCATCAATCATGCAGTGCCAATAATCTAACTTGCCCGTATGGGCCTACACCACCATGCCCTCATACATCCAAGAAAACAACCACCTAGGATCACGGTGACACACTATAACTGGCCTAGTCACTGGGAGATGCTCCCATCTCCATAACTGTAACAGAATCACTCTTGCAGAGAGAGCCAAAGAGCATCAATAAACTACTATGTTCAGCTCATGGTAAAGATGTGCAAGAATGCAAGAACCCCAATCAAAGCATCAAGGAAGAGCCATTAGGTCCTCTAAGATGTGACCCCAACTGACTGCAAATCCATGTCCTCAGCGATCAGGCACAAGGAAACCTCTAATCAGTGCACCCAAAACAACTGGTAGAACCAAGAATGAGGAAACCTCCAATCATCTCCCCCACTGGTAAGTGGAAGGTATTATGGTCAGAGTGTCACCTCTCTTCCATGGCTGTGATCAACCCTTGATTCACTTAGAATCAAGGTAGGACAAGCAAGAAGGAAAGCCCGCATCTACCTATGTGTTAGCAATTCGCACTGCTTAAATCATCGATCATGTTGAGCGGTAAAGGATACAAGCCTCAAACGGTTGGTGACTTAAGCACGACCTGAAAAAAGAAAGTTAAATCACATCAGTTTTGAAATTAGTTATCTTTTAAATCATTCTAAGTCAATCAAACATTTACAAAAGATCAAACCATAATCAATTTTGCTGATTCTATTCAGAGAGGATGGAAAATTTATCATCACTCATCATCTAATTCTAGATTGATAATCAAACATTCAAACTAAATTGATTCAAACTCACATCCTATGACTCACTACAAAATCAGGTTTCTTACCTAAGCCAATCAATTAATCAACGATACTGAACGGTTCAGAAAACTGACTAAGTCATTTACAAATTTTCCTAATAGGGTGAAAGCATTATTTTAATGCTTAAAAGCGCTAAGAAGCAAAAGTGCAACTCAAAAGATTAAAAGCGCTATCTAAAAAATTAAAAGTGTTGTTTTAAGGTGAAAGTGCAAAAAGGTTGTAAAAGCACTAAAATAAAGTTTGTACGTGCTAATAAAAACATCAAAAGCAAAAAAGGCATTATATGCACTAAACAAAAATTTGAAAGCGAAACAAACCCTAATCTCTACATGCAAAAGCATTATTTCAAAGTGCAAAAGTGCTGAAAAAAGTGTAAACGTGCTATTAAAATGATCAAACACACTATTTTAATTAAAAAATTCAAAAAAAGAGGGTTTTGACATGAAAAATTCATTTTTTTTTCAAATTCAATGCTTTAAATTGAAAAGTAAGTTGATTAAGCACTTACCGGAGCTCCATAGGTCAGTGGCCAATGATATCATCGCTCATGCTCGAATCAGTGCTCTCAGATCGAGATCACCATCGTAATCATCTCAAAGAGAGTCTGAGAGAAAAGTCAAAGAGGAAAGTGAAAATGAATAGTAAAATTGACTTTTTACTCATTTAAATTGGCCATTTTGACCTAAAAAGGGCATCTTTGACCAAAAAAAGCCCAGGGACCCAAAATTTTCACCCATTTTGCCAAATCAGAGGCATTTGTCATTAAACAAATGTAATATCATTATCAGAAATGAAATCAAAATTCATTTTTAATTTGACCTAATCAATGCGAAATGACCTAAACCGTTAACTTTTAAAAAAATATATCATATTTCATTTCATTTTTGAGGGGGCATGCACTCGGATAATCAGGAACAACAGTATCATCAAATTAGGGGAACGACCATAAAATCAAAGCATAATATTTTATCATAAAAATTTTTGCTTGTCAATCAAAAGGGGCATCAAACATCGAACCAGGTACCATATCAACAAACAATCATCAAATCGACCATCAGGACATTAAAATCAATCAAACTTCATCAGAATCTACATCTTATGCTAAACATTGAAATTGACCATCAATGAATCAGGACTTTACATCGATGAATCAGGACATTCTTTGAATTAACATGCTCCGCATGTCAACTCAAAGAGGGACATTTGTAATCACCGGAATTTGGACAAAGTCATTTAAGTGAGAAATAAATGCAAAAATCAAAGCAATTAAATACAATTAAATCAAATCAAATCAAAATCAAAGATAAATTGCAATTGAACCTCAATCCAAACTTAATTGAAAATCAAAGGCCTTTAAATCAATTTAAACCTAATAAATCATGATTAATCAATAAATTGTACAATTAATCTAATTAATTGTATAGTTCGGATTAAATGAAATCAACCCATTTAAGGGGTACACATGGCTAAACAAATTAAACAATTTCAATTAATTAATTCCTATTTTCCGTCAAAACCACATGGGAGGAAAATGAATCAACCAATAGGAATTAAGGATTAAGCTCATATGGATCAAGCCTAAATTGAATCTCAATCACTCACTTGGAAAATGCATCTTGTCCACACATTTTTTCTTCTTGTCCCAAGCTTTGAGGACAAAATATTTAAATGGTCTCCATAGGTGGAACCATGGAATCAACTCTCACCTAACCTTGATCAAATAAACTACACCCCATACCCCTGCCAAAATCTATAAAATCAAGGCATAATTCAAGCATTACTCATCCAAAAAATTTGAGAATAGCATCAAACCTCTTGCAAATTAGAGCTAGAATGGCAAATTTAGAGATAATTAGTTGTATTTTCATTTGGAATTGAACTATTAGCTTTGTTTATCATTTATTCTCATTTTAGGACTGTCACTAATGGAAGCTTGCTGAGAGCTTTGCATTAGCATCCCTAAATAGAGATGCATAGAGTGCTTAATTGTCAATTCTTTGCTTAATTAGATTGCTATTGTGGTAATTTAGTTGTTATTTTGAGTTATTGATGATACTAACCCTATGAAGGTACTTTTTCTAGTACATAGTAATATCATAGTATATTTAACTTATTTCCATATCTTTGGTATAATTTTTTTTCTCTTAACCAATATTTTATCATATATCTCTTTCATCACAATTTATATTGGCTATATAAGGAGGTTATAACACTAAAACTAGAGTTTTATTGAAGTAAGCCCCTAAACAACCAACCTAACATTTTTGTTTCTTTCCCTGTGTAGGTCATTAAATATTATTGAATGTACAAGACATGTAAGAAGGGGAAGGATTAGTTGTCCATAAACCTTTTCAAATCTTATTACCGCTTTAATCAGTTCCACCAACCATACATTAAATTTTAATAATATAAATATGTGAACATAAAAGCACAACAATCACCAAACATATGAAACACAAGAGTTATGTGAAAAAACCTCTTAAGCAAAAAACCATGGAGAATATTATTTTAAAATATACGAATATTAATTAAGGTGACATCAGCTAAGTTTATTTTTATAAAGAAAGGCTCATTGCTAATGGACTCACCCTCCAAAGAGATACGACTCACTACAAAAGGGCTTACTGTCCAAATGAAGAAAGATAAAAGAGAATAGATCCACCACTGATGCAGAATATAGACATAACCAATTGATTTATAGATACCTTCAACTCATTTCTTCTAGTATCTAACACAAAAATATCCACACTATATTCAAAAACAATTCACAACAACTCAAACAATTAGGGAGACCAATTCTATTTCATACATTATCATTGCATAAGTGCACACTTGTACAAAATCTTTCACAAGTATACAAATGCCACTCCCCACATAATATACCATAATAATTTAACATTGATTTATACCAATCCATAACTTGTGAAGTCTGCCACTATCGGCCAGACAAATCGTCGAATATAATTTGAAATAGGTTGGCATTAAACATTCTCACATTTAGGAGGAATGAGAAGTGGACCACAACACACCATAGATGGGACCCAAAATATCACCATACATGTTACATTTCACCTTGCATACATCGAGATAAATAAATGAAGTGTAAATGCTTGAGGTTGGCCAAACCTAGAGTGAGAACACCATCAAACTTTGAAACCAAGTCTCTGAAGTGAAAAGTCTATGCCGTTTGAAATGAATTAAACTAAGGACGTTAATAACTCATTTCCTAAAGTGCACCATCAGAAAATGTCAAATGAAGAAATGAGAAGCATGCATTTCAGATAGAGACCATTGTCTATCACAAATATTCACAAATAAATGCCAATCCCACTATACTTCACTTTAAATAACAAAATCTTGAAATAGATACCTACAAATAGTCTTTAAAGGCATACCAAAATCTCAAAAATAGATTCATACCATATAGGATATGTGGAGAAATATACTTAACATCAGTTTCACAGAAAGTAATCACTAATGACAACAACATCAAGTTGACATCAATCATAACCATAACAACACATCAATCACTCAATTGACTCATTCTACTCAATTCTACAACAAGGATTAGGAAAATGGGAAATCTAGTGATGTTAGTTTGTTTTCTATTATTAGTTTTTTTCAAATAAGGTGATATATATTCAACACTCAAAGTGAAATTCAAATATATTAATTAATTAAATAAACTAAAAAAAAACTAGATTTTTAACATTTCCTATTTAACGTTGCATTAATATAAAGAAAATAGTACAATATTCTAAAAAAGAGGAGGGTGTTAAGATGACACACCCATGAGTCTGATCAGAATAAATAAAATGGCCCTGCCTTGATACAAAATTAAATTGTGGTTATGCCATTGTCTTTATGACAATCCTTGTTTATGAAAAGACTAGAATTAATTAATCAACTATCCTAAGCATTATTCCAATTTTTTTTTAATGAATAGTGCCTTTTTTATTAATTGAATATAAAAGTTACATATTGACAAAGAAGGGGCCGGGGGGCATAAAAATCACCCTGCAAAAGTCCACATGGCAGAAGCTGGAAATAGTAACAAAAACTAGAAACTATTCATAAAAGAAAGGCCATCAAGCTGCAAAAGCGGTGCCAATAGATGGAGGATCTCTATCATTAGAACCCCATACATCATTGGGGTTGATAGGAGGGTCAAGAATCAACCAACCATCATCTTCAACACTTTTATCTTTCTCCTCCGCTAGGGGCAAAGAAATAGCTAGAGCCAGGCGGGGGAACTTGGAGGAGGTGGTCAGATGCCAATCAGGGCCACGATGAGTAGTAGCAGCATTAGGAGGAGCAAACAAGGTCAAAGCCAAAGAGCACCCAGAGACATGACAAGGTGAAGAAGTTGAGCAGCACCACCAACCATCATCTCCACCTCTAGGAGATTAGTGACAGGAAGCCTACGACCATGGAGTGCGTGAGCGGTGAGCTGAAGAACTGTGCCCATGATGATGACCCCTGGGCAGAGTACACTCTACAGAAAAAACATCAAGAGGAACCTAAGAAACCATGTAAGGATAATTGCCCCAATTAGTGAGCAGCTCCTGAAGGTGAGCCACATCTAGAGCCACTTTTTTGGCTTGCACCTGAATCTGCATCATGACATTGTTACAAATACAAGCTTTATCATATAGAGCAACATTAGTATCAAGAAAGCTATGAGAAAAGAGAACCGCATTTCTATCTTTCCACAAAGTGAACAAAATCTCCATCTTGAAAGTATGCAAAATCTGGGTAAACTTGGAAGGAAGCCTAGGAGAATCTCCTAGGACAATGATATGCCGAGGAGAAAAGCTCGGGCCTAAAAGGTTTAAAAAAATCATGAATCCACTGCCAATACTATTGATCTCTCCTATAGAACCAGAAAATGTGCGAAAAAGACTCAGGGTTTCCACAAAAGGGACATCGAGGGTCATGAACATGTAGGTGCTATAGTCGAGGCCCCATAGGAGGCCCTTGGAAGAGTAAACACCAAGCAAAGAGAGCCATCTTGGGCTCTATAATAGAAGACCAAATGGTTTGGAAGCGAGAGCTCTAGTGGTAAGTAGAAGAGTGCAGATGTCATCTCTAGTTAAGAGTGTACACCATGGGAAGATTAGGAGACAACCATCTGTAACCTATCTTTGGCTTGTAATTGCTGAAAGGAGTGGCAGGATACCATTTCCAATCCTTCCATCAAGGTCAGATGGATTGAATGCCAAGCTTATGAAGTAAATGATTTGGAATGACAGAAACCAATAGATGAAAAGTCTAACAATCTAGGTGAGTGAAATGATACTGAACCTACATATCATTCCAAGAGTGGAGGCTCATAGTGACCTTGGAAAAGAGGTCCTTAGGATTCCGAATGCCCCTTTTAAAAAAATGCAGAGGACTAGCCCCTTGAGTCTTTGCCAGAGGAATACCTTGAATGGAGAATAATGGAGACCACCAAAGGTTCTATTGATTCAAAGAAATTCCATTGAGAAATCCATCACTATCCCACTAAAGCCAAGGTTTAACAGCTTCCCAGGCTTTCCATATGCTCTTGATAATGAAAGTTCCCTAAACCTGAATAGGCTCCCTCATAATGAGAAGAGTCTAGAGGATAATTCCCTTCCAAGAAAGCCTATGGATAGGGTAGCCTGAAGAGATACAATGTCTAACAAGGATTTTCTAGGCCTTGTTTCCAGTGAGAGCACAAATAATCCATTTGGCACAAAGAGCGAGCTCTTGCTTCTGAGTGGAAAGAAGACCAAGGCCACTAGAGTCTCCGGGGAGACAACAATACTCCCAAGCAACTTTGTTGAACCCATGACCATCAGCTCCTGAAGCCTAGAAAAAATATTTGAGAAGGCATTCTAGCTTGAGGTAAGAGGCTTTGGAAGGAGCCCGACAAGAAGAATAATAAACATGAGTAGCTTCCAGAACCTTATAAAAAATATGGAATTTCCCCACAAGAGAAAGGTGTTTAGAGATCTAATAATGAAGCTTCTTTTCAATCTTAGAAAGCACATCATTCCATAAGTCCACAAAAGAGCCTTGAAAGGAAAATGGAATGCCCAAGAAGTGAAATACTTCCCCATGTTGAACCCATTTCCAATCAAACTTAACAAGCCAAGGAGGGGATGGCAGAAAAGATTGTCTATAGTAGAGGGTCTTATGCCATTGAATAGCAGACCCAGAGGCCTGGCAAAAAGTATCCAAGCATTGTAAGGCACTAGAAATATTTTCCTCATCCTCGAGGAGAGTGAGAAAGGAGTCATCAGCAAAATGACCATTAACAAGTTGGGAAGAGGAGTCTAGAAGAGAAATGCCACAAACTAATATAGAGGAAACATAATTGGTAAGAAGGTACCCAAAGCCTTCAATAGTGAGCACATATAAAGCAAGAGGCAATGGACAACCCTAGCGAATGGACCTAAAAATCCCAAAAGTGTCATATTGGGATCCATCGATAGTAATGCAAGTAGAGGCATCACCAAAAATCATTTCCACAGACTGCAAAAAATTGGGACCAAAACCAATAGGTTGTAGCATGGCAAGAATGAAAGGCTATTCAATACAATCATAAGATTTAGCAAAATCAATTTTGAGAAACAAAGTGCGTTATTTGGACTGACGAGCCCATTCCATTCCTTCCTAGACAACAATAATATTGTCAAGGATATATTTGGACTTAATAAAACTAGTTTTCTCAGGACAGACAATCAGGGGAAGGAGATGTCTGATTTTAAGAGCTAAAGCCTTAGCAATGATCTTGTAGGAAATGTTCAACAAGGTGATGGGTTTCCAATTGCAGATATCTTCAAGGTCACCAGCTTTAGGTATGAATTTAATAGTACCTTTATTTATAGTAGCACCCAAACTTTTATTATAGTAGGCCTCGAGATAAACTTTATGCAGGTCAGGACCTATAGCATCCCACAAATGCTTATAGAATTCAAAAGGAAATTCATCACACCCTAGGGATATTTCATCAGCCATAGAAAATACAGCCTCTTTAAAGTCATTGATGGTGAGAAGTTTCTCACAAGAAGGCGCACTGCTCAACTAGGCGATTTGGACTAACAACAATACATGCCTTAAGAGCATCTTCCTGAGCATCAGAATTTCCCTAGAAGAAAACACTTTTTCATAGTGTTGAAAAAAATCTTGAAGAATATCAGGAAGCTCTAAAAGGGTTTCATGACCTTGTTTAATTTTTTGAATACCAAAGTTGGTATTACAGGCTCTGAGAGTGTGAAAAAACTTAGAAGTTTTATCGCCCACCTCCAGCTAGTGGAGGTGAGCTTTGATTTGAGCTCCTTGAGCAGCATAGGTATCTGCAATTTGTTTCTCATGGAGAAGTTGAGAAAGCTTAAGATGAAGCTTAGCACCAAAGGGGTTCAGCGCAAGGGCATCAGAAGCATTGTGAAGAGCTTTGGTGTTAGCTTCATAAGAATGTTTCCTATAGCAAGCCAACTGATGGCTGAAAATATGGAGAAATATAGCACTATGGGTGATGGCATCATTCCATCACTGAATCCATCCAGTGTGGCTATGGGGCTGAGGCTCTAAATTCTAGACTTGGAGAATGTGAGCAATAGTGGAAGGATGAGTCAACACAGAGGTGTTGAGAAAGAATTGAGGGCAAGAAGCTTGTCGAGCATAATTTTTTCACTTAATAGAAAAAAAGATGGGGTAATGATCCCACAAGGTCACATCTAGCAAGGGAATGACAGGTAACTCCCTATCTTTAGAAAAATAGAAAAAATATTGAGAAGTTATCATAGCATGATCTAGTCTCTTGAATATGCGGTCAAAACCAGCTTTGAAATTAGACCAAGTGTGCCAGACCCCGCTTTACTGATGATGGTTAGCATTGGGATAAAAAAGGCCTAATTTATTATGCATATAGTACCATGCTTCTCTCTCTCCATCTGTCGATTGAAAGGGTAAACTACCTTCCTTGTCAGAGGCTAGCTCAACCATATTAAATTCCCCACACATCACCCAAGTTGCTGGAGGCAAATTATCTGCCAACCAACACCAAAGCTAAAATATTTCCATAGCATCATTGGGAGCATAAATATTAACAATGACAAAGGAATGATTAAGGAATGACAAAAAGATCCAAGTGACATGCTGCATAGGGTCAGAACCATGTGCAATAACAACACATTGAAGGCAAGGTGACATAATAGTAATGACACCACCCTTACAAGCTTCATGTTGTGAAGAAAAAAAAATGTCATCTGGCTAGATGACGTGATAGGAAGAAGTAAGCAAAAAACCAAAAATTTTAACTTCTTGCAAACACAAAACATCCAGACTGTGAAATTTGCAGTGGGTATCCTGAACATATTACTTTCTAGAGAGGTCAGTCAGACCTCACACATTTCAAGATAAAAAAATTCATGAAAAAATCTTGCATGATTTCCTCATCCTCAAGAGAGGAGAAACTATTCTGCAAGAGGGTTGGAATTGAACCAAAGTTGGTGGGTAAATCTCTAGAAGAGATGTACCATCATTTTTCATCTGGGTCTTCCGCATGACCATTAGGGCTACGAGACTAACACAAAGTTTGAGAAGAAACAAATGAAATAGCTTACGGAGTGAGCACCACCCTTGGGGTGGTAGACCACACAGCTAGAGATTTCCCCTAAGGAGAAGGGTGTGACACGAGCGGAGCTATTGGTGGCACTTTAGTAGTAGGAGGATTCTCTCTACTGGGAGGAGCTGATGATGAAGCAAAATTGGAGGCGGCTTGTGCCTGCTTAGGAGTTGAGGTGTTCTTGCCTTTTCACACAACTACGGTCCATTCTTCCTTTTTCCCAGCCTCTGCATTTTTAGTAGGTGTTTCCTTTTGCGGTGAATTTAACCTAAGGGGTAGCCAAAGGGTAGTCCTTGATCTTATGCTCTGTTGACTGACACCTATAACAATTGTTTGGCAGGTTCAAATAAAGAACCTTCTGAGAAAAGGTGAGAGAATTGACTTGTATCTCAATAGAGTCTTTAAGATCCCTGGAGAGGTCAACCTCACCAAAAAAACACTTTTGAGGGTGGGCATTAAAAAATTTGTCATGTTCCATGGTAATGAATTTGCCAAGGGTTTTGGCAATAGACTCAACAAATGGCCAACATGGCAATGGGAGACTAGGAAAATTGACCCAGATAGGAACCCTAAGTTTCTTATCATCTGAGATAGTGAAATCTCGAGACCACCTCTGAAACACAAGCAAAGAGGACTTAACCATCCAGGGGCTGCAACTAAAAACTGCCTCCACCTAGGAAGGGTTCGGAAAATGAAATAGAAGAAAACCCTTAGTAAGGCTTTGAACACCTTCAAGGCAAACTCCATGAGGAGTCCAGCTCTTGTTTACCCACTCTTTGAGTATACTTTCAGGAGGAGTACGACCCACAAAATACCCTATCAAGGTATGTTTCTCTAACCATTCACAAGCATCATCAAATTCTTGCATGTTAAGCACAATATTAGGGTTACCTCGTGGAAGACCTTCAGGACAAACTTGCCCAGATGTTTGTTCAGAGGAGGCACCATGGCTTTTTGAAGCATCAACTCGAGAACCAGCATCAACTGCTAAGCTGAGGTTGGCCGAAGCCATTATAAACTAACCCTAATGAAAAATCCCGCAGTAAATACGGTATGACAGGTGAGAAACTCAGGAAAAGAGAGAAGATAGAGAGTCATACGCATGAATCCCTAGTAGAGCCTAAAGCAATCTAATGAATAATAATTATTCCAAATTTAGAATATACAATATCTTGAATTCCAACAAATGTAGAGAAAGACATAATTGTAACGAGAAAGACATCAATCATCTTTCTAGACATAATTACAAGGATTGTTAAGCATTAATTTGTCATAGTATTTGTAGCCTATTATTATTGACTTAGTATTTAGACATCCAATCATTTATAGGAAAGAATATATATTTTGAATGATTGATGTTGATGTTGATTCTTCTGAAATGTTACCTAATCTTGATACCAATTATCAAAATCTGCAAAGATTTTAGACAAACTTATGTCATTTAGGTAACACGTAAAATAACCTCTATTAATTTATCATTTTAACAAATAATCATTTGGAAAGAAGTTACTTGAACTAAAAAAAGGTTCAAAAATCTGATACCTCAATGCCTAATTATTTTTTACCCTAATGTTGATGCCTAATTCTTTTTGACCCTGATGTTGATGCCTAATGCTTTTCGACCCTCATGTTGATGCCTAATGTTTTTTGACCCTAATATTGATGCCTAATACTTTTGGACCCTTATGTTGATGCCTAATGCTTTTTGCCCCTAGTGTTGATGATGGGTACCGATGAAATTACATCGGTATGCCTAGTTAGAAAGTATTCAAGACAAATATTTGATCTTCTTCAATAGACTTCTCCTATTCTTCTTCACCGAGACATTCATTAATCAAGTTTTGTATTTTGAATTTGTCTTTGTTCTATACTTTTGTAGAATTTAAATCAACACAATGCTCTTGTTTAAATTCAATCAGTAATTTAGAGATCGTGCTTATAAAGAAACATTGCATTGTTCTAAGAATTATGAGTTTAGATATATTTTTTTCTTTTGGTCTGTTCAAGGAGCTTTATTTATGTTTTTGTGGATTTTTTTGTTTCTTTAAAACTTTATGGTAAGGATTAGTTTCATTTTCTTATACCATCATTATGTTATTGATGAATTCTTGGCTTTTATTCTAATAAATTATTTACCCGAATTCACATGTGGGTTTAAGGTTTAGCTAATTTGTTTATCTCATTACCTCATTCTAGCTCATAGACAAAAATCCTTTTTGCTTGGATTCAAATGTGGCATTTAACCATTTTTTTGGGAGCTCGACACTATTTAGCTAAATTCATATTTTTTACTTTCTTCCTATTTTGTTTCATGATCTCTTTTCTCTTTCTTAGTTGCAATTTGAACATATTCTCAAAAGGAGGGTACAATTCAAACATATTCTCTATGATAATATTTCTAGGAATAGTGGTTGTGTCCATGCCAATGCCCCCAAAGGGATAAGGGGCTTGGTGAAAACTGAGCAACAATGAAAGGGGTATTACCCTAGCGGTCTAGAAAATCTTAGAAATATACAATTTCAAGTGCCATTTTTCTTTCTTACATCTAAGTTAACATAGAAACCGTACAATATAAAAAAGGGGATCATGTAAAAAGGCTATTTTCCCCAATTCATATGGAAAATTTTAGTACAAAACCACCTCAAGACAAATATGATTAACACCACTTGGAAGATTCCAAAGTAACATCTATGTGTGAAGGGTTTTTATTCCTTTTGTTGGTTAGAATTAAGGAGGGAATGATATTGATATACAAGGGACTAAATAAGAGAAAATCTGATCTAATCCAAACAAAAAATAGATTTAAAAGGGAATGGGGATGAATTTGAATGCACCTGGAAATGAAATATGAGAAGTGAGTTTTCTAACCCAAATTTTAGACTATGAAAATCCCAAAATGAGCTATAACTATAGATCTGGGCCCTAGAGACTATAATCTGACTCCCTACCAAATTTTAGTTTAAAGTGCCAAGGGCATTCCAAAACTTGTCATGTACCTAGGGATAGATCACCAATGATGTTTTGTACTTCTTAATTTTTCTTGAATTTTTTTGAGGACTTTCAATCTATCTGATTCTGATTCAGTGGATTTGTAACCTATTCTTGCACACAAAAAATGATAGAAAGGGTTGGCTAAAGGTGTTTTCCTTAGTCAAACCCATTTTTAAGAATAAACCTTGAAAATAAAATGAAATTTCATAAGAAAAGATGAAATAGAAACTAGTTGTGAATTGCAAATCATCTTATACCTTGACAATACAATTCCTCTTTAGATGTGATCACAAAAGTTGATGCAATAGCTTGATCTAAAAGGAAATAATGAAAGTAATGCCCTGAATGGTGGATATTGTTATTTGCCAAAAACTCTTAATGAAGAAGAAGGATGAATTCTTGGAAGGATTGAAGACTTGGATTCTCAATTGTAGAAGAGATCTTGAACTCTAATTTTCTTGCTTGATCATGAATGCTTGAAAAATTGATAATGAATTATTGCACTTGATAATGGATTTTTTAGTTATCAAAATCTATAGAGATTAGGGGTTTATATACATCTCACATCAATTTGGGGGTTAAAACTCAAGAAGGATGACCATAGATCTAGATTTCCCACAAATACCTCATCATAGGGCCCTGAGCCAAATTTAGGAAAATTTCCTAGGGGACAGATTGCCAATGGCATTTTGGTTTAGGGAAAGTGAGCCAAAATTTGAAATAGATACCTCCAAACAGTCTTTAAAGATATACCAAAAGATCAACAAAACATTCATACCATATAGGATATGTTGAGCAGTATACTTAACATTGGTTTCACATAAAGTAATCACTACTGACAACAATGATAGGTTGACATCAATGATAAACATAACAACACATCAATTACTCAACTAACTCATTTTTCTCAATTCTACAATAAGAATTAGCAAAACAGGAAATCTAGTGATGTTAGTTTTTTTTCTATTATTAGTTTATTTTAAGTAAGGTGATATTTATTCAACACTCAAAGTGCAATTCAAACATATTAATTAATTAAAGGAAATTTAAAAATAATTTTTTTCAACATTTCCTATTTAAGTTTGCATTAATATAAAGAAAATAGTACAATATTCTCAAAAAGAGGAGGGTGTTAAGTAGACACACCCATGAGTCTAATCAGAATAAAGAAAATGGCCTAGCCTTGATACAAAATTAAGTTGTGGTTATGCCATAGTCTTTGTGACAATGCTGCTAGGAAGAGTGGTTGTGTCCATGCCAATGCTCACAAGGGGATAAGGGGTTTGGTGGAAACTGAGGAATAAAGCAAGGGGTATTAACCCAATGGTTTATAAAGTATTGGAAATATGCAACTTCAAGTGAAACTTTTCTTTCTTGCATCTAATTCGACATAAGTACATTAGAGAAAATGGTAGCTACAATATACGATAAGAAATGCTTGCCAACAACATTACAATCAAAGTGAGAAACATACATGTCTTTTTATATATTGAAAAACTTTCGACCCTAAAAATGTACCAAATAGTGATATACCTACGAGAAAGGTAAGAACAGTCTACAAGTGAAACTCTATTTGACTTGAAGAAATCAAGGAATAAATTCCAAATTCCAAATTTTGTTTATGAAAATAGTGGAATTAATTAATCAACTATCCCTAGAATTATTCAAAATTGAGAATGTTAAATTTCTTGAATTCCAAAAAATAAAGAGGATGTAATTGTAATGAGAAAGGCATCAATTATCTTTCTGGATATAATTACAAGGATTGTTAAGCCTAATTTTATTGTAGTATTTGTAGCCTATTGTTATTGACTTAGAATTTAGAGATCCAATCATTTGTAGGAAAGAAGATAGATTTCAAATGATTGATATTGATGTTGATCCTTGTGAAACATTCCCTAATCTTGATACTAATGATCGATGTCAATAAATATTTTAGAGAGATACACGTGCAAATTTTATCATGGCCCCCTACAAACTTTGAAGAGATTAGTATTTTTAGTGCCAACACCCTTTTCTCTAAATTGTATACCATTTCACATAACTTCAACCTTTGAAGAAGGTGATATCTATTAAACATTCAAAGTGCAGTTTGAACATATTAATCAATCTAAGAAAATTAAAAATAAAACCAATTTTTCAAATCCTCTATGTGTGTGTGTGTATGTGGACACACACACACGAACATTTTCTATTTAACTTTTCATTAATATAAAGAAAATAGTACAATATTCTCAAAATGAGGGTGTTAAGAAGACACAACCATGAGTTTGATCAGAATAAATACATTGGCCTAGCCTTGATACAAAATTGAGTTGTTGTGGCTATGCCATAGTCTCTATGATAATCTTGCTGTGAAGAGTAGTTGTGTCTATGCCAAAACCCACAAGGGGATAAGTGGTTTGGTGGAAACTGAAAAATAATGCAAGGAGTATTACACTAGAATACAAAACCACCTTAAGAAAAGTATGATTAACACCGCTTGGAATGGAGATATAAAAGGGAATGGAGATGAATTTGAATGCATCTAGAAATTAAATAGGAGAAGTGAGTTTTCAAACCCAAATTTCAGACTAATAGAATCCTAGAATGAGCTGTAACTAAAGACATGGGCCGTAAAGACTATAATTTGACTCTCTTCCAAATGTGACCTAAAAGTGTCAAGGTTAGGCCAAAACTCCTCTTGTACCTAGGGATGGATCACTAATGGCATTTTGTACCTGGTAATTTTGATTGAATTTTCTTGACGACCTCTTACTATGCCCAAATTGTTTGATCCCAATCCCGTGGCCTCATAACATGTTCCTGCACAAACAAATTTGATGGAAAAGTTTGGATAAAGGTGTTTTCCTTAGTCAACCCCCTATTTTAGAATCAACCTTGAAAATCAAATGAAATTGCATAAGAAAAGATGAAATATAAACCATATTTGAATTATAAATCATCATATACCTTGATGATGTAATGCCTCTTTGGATGTGATCACAAATGTTGATGTAATAACTTGGTCTAAAAGAAAATTATGAAATTAATGCCCTGAATGATGGATATTGTTATTTTCCAAAAATGCTCGATGAAGAAGGAAGAATGCTTGGAAGGATTGAAGTTTTGGATGCTCAATTTTAGAAGAGATCTTGAACTCCAATTTTCTTTCTTGATCATGAATGCTTGAAAACTTGATAATGAATGCTTGTACTTGATAATGGATTTCCTAGTTATTAAAATTAGTAGAGATAAGGGGTTTATATACATCTCAAATCATTTTGGGGGTTATAACTCAAGCATGCCAATCAAAAATCCATATTTCCCACAAATACCTCATCATAGGGCCCTAAGCCAAATCTCGGCCAAATTCCTAAGGGACAAATTGCCAATGGCTTTCTGTGATAGGGAAAATAAGCCAAAATTTGAACTGTAGGTCCCAGACAGTCAACATATGCACAATATTTTTAGGTAAAACTCAATCCAAGACTAGGAGGGCATGTAAAGGCCATAAATGGTAAGATATTTTCTAGGATATGAAATGAATTAGTTGATTGATGGAAAAAAAATAGAGGAACACACTTATAAAAAAGGGCTAAACTTGAGTTTTGAAGAAATTGAATCGATATAGGACTTATAATGCTAATATGAAAGTCTAATAAATGTTAGTAGAATGTAAAATCAAGTGGGAACCCATACATACTAAAATGGGGCTAAAATGAGCACCAAATTAAGGATGCTTACTTTTTAGGACGATACATTTAGCCCCCATTTTAACGGGAATATAAGTCCTCTTGTTCACGATAAAGTAGAAAGAGAGAAAAAGATGAAGATCATGGGAAAACTGCAAGGAGATAAGATATCTCTAATTTTAAGGACATAGGCCACCAATAAAGGATCATAACATGTATATCCATATGCAAGGACACATAAAACAAAAACACAAGCTTAAAAATTACTAAGATTCCAAGTCCACTACTTGAAGAGACCTTGCTAAAGAAAAATGTCTCAACTGCTAGCATCATGCTTAGAAAGCCATTGCAAAAGTACAAGTGGTCACCTAAAATGAGAAAGAGCACACATCAATGATAAGATAAGACTCCATGATATAATTAGATAGAAAAGTGTGTTATGCCATGGAATCATGGAGGAGAGAATAAGATAATCATGGATGATATGGTCTAGGTAGTTATGTTGCACTAGGTGATTGATGAGAGAGAAAAGAAGAGAGAAGAGAGAAGAGGGGGAATGGTCTAGCAAAGTATGTTATGCTAGTTCTACCCATCAAAGAGAATGTAAAGAGGAAGCTGATGGTATAGAGCATGCTAGTCAACTCATAAAAATCCATGTAAATGAGAGGTTCTATGGTCTAGCAAAGTGTGTTATGCTAGTCAACCTATGAAAATGATAGGTCCAATGGTCTAGCAAATTGTGTTATGCTAGTCAACAATTCCTGAAAAATGAATGCAAAGGAGAGGTCAAATGGGCTAGAAAGTTGTGTTATGCTAGTTAAACCAATCCAAAGGATAACCAAGGAAAGCATTGTATCCAAGGAAATACGCCAAAAATATACAAAGGAGAGTAATTGGGACCTAAAAAGTTGGATTATGGTAGTTTACTCTACCTAAAATCCTTAAATAAAATAAAATATTTGCAATAAGGATGTCATATATGCCCCTGCCCCCCCCTCATAAGATGGATAAAGAAGACTATTTTGACATCTTGTAAGGAAAGTAGAAAGAAGGATAAAACATCTTTAACACAAAGGAGGTATCCCACACGTAACACCTAGTCCAAGCCAAAGAGGTCACAACTCCTATGAGGTCAATGAAGGGATGGACGCAAAGGGATACCATACAATAAGTGTAAAGGGATCCTTTTGAAGGATGTTGGAAAGAGATGTAGAGAAAGAAGGGAAGAATTCAAACCTTGCCCATTGCTAGGCAAAGGGATCATTGAGAAAGGATGACATGCTTTCAGTCCTCTAGATAAGGAATTTTTTTATTGTAAATACCCAAATTTGAACAATGAAAAGGTTATAATCAAGGATGCATATGTCTTGTATAAGAGAGAATCCCTAATGTAAACCAAAAATTTCATGTAAGATTGGATATCATGAGATAAACAAATGCAACTTAACCAAGAGAAAAGTGGATCCTTAAGAGAAGGATGTGAGAAATTTAAAATGCTACCCTTGCCCCCCAAGTATAGATGCAAGAATAAAATAAGGACTATTATGTTACTCACAAAGTATAATCGCACTATGCATGCAAATGACACCCCATTAATGGATAGGCTAATAATGTCACAATCTGGAGCAACATAATAGGAAATTAAATATTATTTAAAAAAAGAATTGAAAATTAACTCATTGCAACATGTTACATGTGACAGATATTGTAATCAATGAGATTCTAAATTTTTTAATGCAAAGCATGACATTCATTATTAAAGTGGTCATAATATCGATGATACATGCAGAAAGGGAGATTCACAAGATTTTGACTATGCTTATTTTTTCATTTAGAAATAATCAACTTAATGAAAAGAAGGTAAAGGAGGGGATGAAATGATAAATGAGGAGATTTGAAACCAAATTCTTCCATAGGTTTATCATGAGTCTCAAAGATTTTTCAAACACACCCTAAATTATGTTGAGATTATGAGTTGAATTATTTAAAAAATCAGGTTGAAAAAATGACACACGAGGCCCTCTAAAGAGTCTCATTTTGTAATTAGGAACCTTATTCTCACTAGAAAAAGATGGCATAAATTCTAATGTCCCCGAATCATCATCTAAAATGATACTTGTAGAAAAATAAGTATCTTTAGGAGAATAATATATGTTTTATTTAATCGCTAAAGAAATAGAAGAAGAATCAGATTTTGTTTGTAAGCAATTTTGAATTTCATCATAAACAACAAGGGTATACATGATGTTGTTATAGATGAACTTTACTCTCTGATGAAGTGTTGAAGGAATAGCATGCATAGCATGTATCCGTGGTCATCCTAAGAGAAGATTATAATTAAGAGCATAGGGCATGACATGAATAGGTGTGGGTAAAATAACATGACCTACATTAATAGGCAAAGTGATCATACCCATGTTGATGTTGTTGTGTTGGGTCAAGATTACATAGGAGGCCTATATTAGAAACATTTTTCAAATATTTAGAAATAAGAACCAAAGGGAATTGAGAGTAAATGAAGTATTTACCTCACTTTTTGTTAAGACTTCAAATTGGAAACTCTTCACACACAAAGCAATGTAGACGTCTATGGAAACATCATATTTTCTAATGCTACTAAGGAGGGACTTAGTTTTTTTTAACTCTCCTTGGTAAAAATTAAGTTTCTAATGGCTACATAGACACTAACCAAATTAATAGCTCGAGTCCATACTAATGTATGATCTCTTCCCTATGCATGTCCTCCATACATTTAATTTCATCCAAATGTCCACATTTTCCCTCCCAATCCTAAAAGAGGGTTTTTTCCCACACAATTTCTTCCAAAATAGGGCAATTTTCTTTGTTTTGAAAGCCAACTCACTTTTCAATTTTAAAACAAATTTAATACTAGCAGTTATATTTGAAGAAGGGGCAAGAGTTATGCCAATAGAAAATAATATATAAGTTAATATGTTAGAGAGTATAATTTTATATACATTGATTTAATTTACAATATAATATTTTTGTTTATAAAACTGACAGCGCCTCTCCACGAACTCAAGTAATGGAAGGAAATGCCCCATACCACTACTAAGTGAACATGGCGACATGGGGCTTCTCCATCTAAGGTGGAGGTACTAGAATTGCGTACAAAAGGTATCAAGGATAAAAATTAAAAGAGATAAATTGAGATATACTTGATGCCTAAAAAAGATATCAAGGATAAAAATACTTAATGTGCCAATTTGGAAGCAATTAAGAGACCTTGAAAAAGAAAAACACTAGAAAAAGTTAGTCAAGGTATATCTACATCTCCACAAAATTATCCATCATTATTTTTATCAACTTCACATTTTTTTCTGAAAAACTCAAAAATCAAGGGTTTTCTTCAAACTCTCCATTAAAGCACCTTCAAAATTCATAAAAATTTAATAACCTTTTGGTTTCAAAGTGCCCCAACACCATGTTTTCAATATAAAATCCACTTTTTCAACATTCTACAAAAAATGGGGATGGTAACCTTGTATTTTGAAAGTTTTGAAAATATTGATAAGTAGGAGATATTTTCCATAGCAAGTCAAATTGTGTGTTTTGAGTCATAGTCATTGACCCATGTTTCATGAATAGAGACTCATAGAAATCCATCTCTCATGGGAATGAATGGAACACTTATATCAATCATTGCATCTAGGTGATGCTGACAGAGGTGAAGCACATGGACTACCTAGGAGGTCACACATCCTAGTACTACTCCATCTCAAACATTCTAAACCAGAGGAGTTTCCTCCAAGATTAATCTCACTTTTCTTGCAACCTCATTTGCAAAACCTTTAGCAAGTGTTGTGCCTTATGAAAAATTCATTAGAAAGCCGCTTAAGCTCATCAATTGATAAGTAGGAGATATTTACAATGAGTCAAATTATAATATTTCTATCAGGATTCAACTATGTAGTTTTGACCCATGTTTCATGACTAGTGGTTCAGAAGAACCCATCTCTCATGAGAATGAATGGAACACTTAGCACTCATTGCATCTAGGTGATGCTCACAGAGGTGAAGCACTAGGACTTCTCAGGATGTGACCCATCCCAGTTTACTCTAGCTGAAGTGCACTCAACCATGAATTTTCCTCCAAAGTTAAGTCCACTTTTCTTACAACCCCATTTGTAAAACCTTCAACAAGTTTTGTGACTTATGAACCATTCATTATAAAGACCCTTAAGATCATCAATTGATAATTTTAATTTTAATTTTTAAACATGAGATAACCATTTGAAACCACAAAAACCTTTTTTAGATCAAACTTTTTACAAAAAACATAATTTAACATGAACATTGAAACAATCTTTACAAGTAGAACACTTAGGGGTTAGGGCTTCCGTATACTACCAACCATGATATATAGCTTAATTAGGTATAGTGCCATCTCACATCATCACATGAAATACCATCACTAGAGAATACATAAAGTCCTTGTAGGGAACTTGGCATAATAGTGTACATGGATCTAAAAGTAATAATATTGATGACTGGCATGTTGAGGGATCCTCATCTCGAGCACATGGGTGTTCCATACACACTATAAGTCATCAGGGCACCAGAAACATAGTTAAGAGAAACATAGAATAATCACTCAGAGAAAACAACAATCACAACCTATGCATTTGAGAAGGATGTTGCAAAGTTTTTAGGTCTTGAAACATGCTCTACTCTCTTGGCACCCTGCATGTCACTCTTTCATGGTGATAATGTGTAAGGAATCATTGTTATAGATTTAGTATCTATTCTGGAGGTATCTTGTAGCTCCCTAGTGATTTAAATATATATTTTTTGTGTCTCTAAATATCATTATGAGTAGTTTCCTTATCCTAGTAGTTATACATTCCCTATAATATCATAGTATATTTAACTTATTTCCATATATTTAATTAAAGAGAGAAACATACATATCTTTTCATTTACTAAAGAAAACTTTCAACCCTAATAATGTACCAAATCTAGATATACATGTGAGAAAGGCAAGACCAATTTGCAATTGAAGTCCTATATAACTTGAAGAAATCCGGGAAAAAATTCTAAATTTAAAAACTTGTTTAGGAAAAGACTGGAACTAATTAATCAGCTATCCCAAGAATTATTCCAAATTTAGAATGTTCAATAGCTTGAGTTCTAGAAAATAAAGAGAAAGACATAATGGTAATAAGAAAAACATTAATCAGCTTTCTAGACATAACTACAAGCGTTGAATGAATGAATGAAGAGGTTTTAATGACGTCCACGAGACCAGTGGTCTAAGGGACCACGAAAGAACCAAATTTAAACTATTTGCTAAAGTTTCTCCAAGTAGGCCCTTTTGATGTGGATCCTCATTAGGAAGGTAGCTATTTTGTGTAAGTTTGCCTCATCAAAAAGCCCAGTCAAACTGTTCCCCTATAAGTTACCTTCATACTGACTGCGAATGTCCTCACAAGCAACACACTCCTTGATAAAATGCCACTCCATTTCAACTGCCCCTCTACTGCAAAACTTGCACATTCTTTCTTCCCACATTTCTTTGGGAACTTTCCATCTACCTGCCTCACACTGTAAATGGTGAGAGCTGGTCCTCAGCTGAGAAATCAGAATTTTTGTCTTGCCTTTGATTGTGGAGCTTAAATACTCTTTATCATCATGGTCCCACTTGGGGTTAAATTCTTTGACATAGTGAGCTTTTTTTCTCCCTTTGTACTTTGTCCACATGGTAGTTTTGAATTTCTCTAACACCTACCTTTTTATCTCAATGTTAGTGTTTGGGCACTCGTGGGGGTTTATGTTCCATTTGTTTAACTGCTTACTATTTTGTTTCTTCCAAGTCTTTTTCCTTTTCTCTAGATCTTCCGCGCTACTACCATCCTAGGCCAACGATGCATAGATATCCATATTACCCACTTTTTTCAAGTAGCATAGCATGCGAATAATTGTTCAGGCTTCAATCGAGAACATACCAGCCTTCACTAAGAGAATCTCATAGGGAACCGTAGACTTGACCTTAAGGTTACTAGTGATAAGATGCTTTTGGATTCTTTCTATCTATCACCATTTGTGATTTGACATGCTACTCCCCCAAACCTCACACCCATATAGAATAACCGGAACCACCAAGAGACTGAAGAGAGTCTTCCTAGTCTTCCAATCCCACAACTCTGCTCTCCTACATCTATTTTGAAGGAGGTAAGAGGCTTTCCAACCCCCCTTTATTCTTTTTGATCTGCATGTCTCCCAACTTAACCTATAGTTGAAATCAATTCCTAGGTACTTGTACTCTTCCACAGTCTCTAAAGGGATGCCCTAAAAAATAAAAGTATGCTACTATTTTTTCTTCTTCAAAGAAAAGATCATGATTTTTGTCTTAGAGGTATTAACTTGCATACCCACCTCTCGGAAAAAGAGCTCCAAATTTTTCAAATGCTCCCTCAATCCTTGAGCGGACTTAGCAATAAGAATAAGGTCATCAACATATAAAAGAAGCCTCACCACATAACCCGACAAATGAATGCCATCCCCATTGGCCTTGTTTATCCAATCCTCCAATTTATCAATGTAGAGACCAAACAAAGTAGGGGATAAAGGTCATCCCTATTTGACACCTATGTCACTCCCGAAGCATTCAGACATGCCCTCCTTAGTTCTAATTTTGGCTCTGACCTGTTCGTACATCTTATAAACTGTTGCCCTTAACTCTATTAGGACCTCTAACTCATGAACAACTTATAAACTGTTGCCCTTAACTCTATTGGGACCTCTAACTCTTCCATTTTGTGCCATAGTTTATCTCTAGGAACGGTGTCAAAAGCTTTCTCGAAGTCCACAAAATAGCAAAAAGCTTCTCCTCCCTATTTCTCCCACACTTTTTCAATGAAATGCCTTAGAGTGATGCAGTGGTCAATAGTAGAATGTTTTGGTCTGAATCTCACCTATCCCTTTGCTCTCTTCTCTTCTTTTTCTGCCCAATTGATGATTCTGCATTCTAACATACTCCAAAAGAGTTTTCCAAGAAGGGGATTCACCATAATGGTATGATAATTAGAGGGGTTATTGATGTCACCACTCTTATGAAGAGGAATAACAACGCTAGTAGTCCACTCCATAGGGAAGTTGCCCCTAGTGACCGAGTTGAAGATATCCTTGATGTGCGGGGCCAAGAGTTCCACTCCCCACTTCAAAAATTCTGCCAGCAACCTATCAATATATTTTGCTTTACCGTTTGCCAATTTCTTTATACCTAGTTTAATGTCCTTGATAGAAAATAGCTCAGTTGAAGTATTAATTATAGGTAGACTATCCGCCCTATTCAGTCTTTCGTATAACAACTTAGCATATTCCAGCCATTGAGTATCTGTGATGTTATTTTCTACTTGCTTTCTCTTCTATTGCAATTCTCTCCAAAAACCTTTAGGATTATGTTTCCCTAAAGAGATTAGCTCTTTCCTTCGTTCAGTCACATAACCCTCTTTTTTGGCTTTTATTAGCTGTATGTAAGCGTTGGTGTTTTCCTTGCTAGATTCTCTCTTTGTAAGAGCTCTTTTTGCTACCTTGCATTCTTCATCATACTAGGGGTTAGCTAGGAAGGTGTTTGATATGCTCCTCCTTGGTCTAGACCTCTTGCACTCCTTTAGTGCACTATGAATTATCGGAACCAACATGATGTTGTTCAAGTACTCACTCACTCCGTTGTTTTCTTTGGTATCAATGTTGTTAGTCCACTCGAGTTGTCATTTAAGAGCAGCATAGAATAGCTCATGATTTTCTTGATTTATAAGTATCTTACCTTGTTTATTACCTTTTAGCCCAGTGCCTTGGGTCTGCCCCTTTTGTTCTCCCCTTGAATTGACACCATATTTAATAAAAAGAGGCATATGATCATAATTTAATTCTGTAGGGCAGCTCTCAATCCTGAAGTCCTTCAACATGGGAATTGGCGTTTGAGAGCATATTACATAATCCACGACGCTTTTCCCATTGTATTTTTTACATGTGATGTCGCTTGATCTTGGCGAATGCCTCATGCCATTGCATATAACCAAACCATGGAGACTACAAAGACCCAATAGTTCTGCCCCAAAATGCAAAAGACTTCCATTCTCATCTTGGGAAGTCCTTTTGGTGTAGTTATCTTCACTCTCCTCCAGCCATAGGGGGTTATTATCCTCTGTCATCTCGCTGCCCAACTGAATAGATTGATTACTTGTTGTCCTAGCATTAAAATCCCCAATTAAGATTGTGTTTCCCATAGAGTTGAAAGTTGGAATATCTTTCTTTAAAGCTGCGTAAGGGTCTTCATTGTCAAGGTGCAAAGGGTCTTTTCTTGTCAAAGGTTGAGCTTTTAGGTGCAAAGTAGCAAGCAGCCAGCCACGTAACCAACCCACAATCATCAATTTTCAACCATATAAACTACTTGTTTGGGTCTTCTTTCTCTACTTTTACAATCTTGTCCCACGTTTCCTTTATTAAGATTGTTATCCCTCCATGTCCTTTGCCTATTTCCGTCTCTTCATTCCATATAGAGATTTTAGTGTATCCTTCAAAATTTGGGATTCTACACCCTTCATGTTCATGTGTTTTTACGAGAACAATAATGTCTTGCCCTTCGACTATGGGCCCCAACCCTAGTCCTCTTTTCCATGGGTATCCTCTACAATTCTAGCTTACCATGTTTAGATACTCTCGTGGGGCCCCGAATCCCTATTTCTGATGTATTGGTCTATCTGTGATTTGTGCCTTGCCATTCTTCAACCATGCCCACTTTCCCGCTTCTCTTGCTGATTTTACTTTCTCCCATTCTTTCCTCTTCTCCTCTTGTTGCGTGAATGTTAAATCTTCGTCCAAATAGATATGGGAACCTCTAAGTAACCCCCTATTCTTCAAAATCACAGTCTTGTCCTCTATGTTGACTAAAGTAACTCTCATATGTCTATCTTTCTCATCTCCCATACTCTTACCAATCCTGTTTGCTTGACGTATACTGCCTGTCCACTTCAATTAGTCCTTGAGGAAGTCCTGTGCTAGGATGTCTATTTTTTCACACTCTCCATAGTCTTTTAATCTTTTGATAATAATGTTTTATGCCTTCTCTTTTTTGTCTTTTTCTTCTTTTATTTGTTTCTTTAGTTGCATTTCGATGATTTCTTTTTGCTTTGATGTCGGTTCATTTACCATGTGTGCCCATGATTTGGCCTCTTTTATCTTCTCCTTCAGTTCATTTTCTCTGATTTCCATGTTTGCCATTGCTGTTTGAAATTCTTCTAGTGGTATTGTCGCTGTTGTTTTTATTAATTCAGGGCTGCAGTTTTCCGTTGCTTTCTTATAATCAATATATTGCTTTAGACTGATTATCTCTTGCTGTCCTCTCTTGATGTTGATTTAAAGACTTAGTACCTGCTCTTTTAGCCATTTGTTTTCCCTCTCAAGCTCCCAGCTGGCTACTGTAACCTCGTGCAATTTGTCACTTTCTTGCTGCCCCTTTGCCTCCAATATTTCGAGTCTCCTTTTCAGATCCATGAGGTCACTTACATATAGCTCTGAACTCCACAAAAGAGAGGAGGAAGAGGGGCTATAAGTATCTTTATTGTTTGGTGATCCCCTCTCACCACCCTCTTTGTCCGCCTCAATATTTTCGATAATAGCCTCTGTCCTATCACCTTTGATTCCTCTTTGGGTTGCCTGGTCATCTGCTGCATGGTTCCTTGAATCATCTATCAAGAGGTTTTTGTTAGCTGCCTTGGGTAGTATCATGACGAGCCTCTTTTTCTGCAGATGTTTCCTCTTCCGAGCCTGCCTCCATTTTAGAATCCCCAAGTATTGTTTTTCGTTCACAAAGATGAACTTATCATTTGTGTTACTAGCTCCTCCCTGGAGAGCGTCTGATATGAGGGATTGCCACTCTAGACCATACCATGTTTGAGTTCCTGTTGGTTGCAATCTGTTTGGACCCATTGTGTCAACCCTAGGCTAACTGGATGAAGGTTTAAGTTTAGCATCCGACCACCTATGGCTCCACGAGCCCCTATCTTAAATCTATCTATACCCATATCCTACAGCTTTAGTATGGTTGTCGATTATAACATCCTAGGATTCCTAAATTCCAAGTCCTTGTTTGTTTTATTCGAAGCCCCAAGTTGTCGATTTGCAGAATAGATATGCTTATTAAATCTTGGTTTGCAGATTTGATATTTGAAAGAGATCTCGTATTGCCTTTCTCAAAGACTTTCTTTTAAAGAAAAATGGAGAATATAAAACAAAGTATACAAGATAAGAAGGAAGAATGTGAGGCAGACCTGTTCACGTATACCACTGGTCCTCCCTGCTCACGGTTTCAACATCGTGATTTTTTCCTGCTTGGCCATACGTTCGAATTTGCTCAGGGGGGCAGTGGCATAATGATTTGTAGCCTGTTATTATTGACTTAGCATTTAGACATGCGATGGTTTGACTTAGCATTTACACATCCGCCGGTTGGTAGGAAAGAGGATAGATTTCAACTGATTGATGATTGATGTTGGTAGCATTTAATAATAATCGACGTCTGCAAAGATTTTAGAGAGACTTAGCATAACACGTGAAATAACCCCTATTGACTTAGCATTTTAACATCCAATCGTTTGGAAAGAAGTCGTTTGCGGTTCATGCACGTAGTGGTCAAATTGCAACGACTGTAGAGCAGTTAACTGCTGGAGGAAATTGCGCCCTGCCTTATCTTCAAGATGGGTTTCGTTGACTTTCTGATTATTTGTAACGTGATCTCTTTGCTCTCTCAGTAGAGAGTTTCGTTAGACTATGCTGATTGCTGCTTGCTAGTGGGTCGTTTTTTCTTTCTTTGAATAATTGGAATTTCACAAATGTAAAGTAAACAATGATTTTCATTTTGAGTCAATATTTTTAACTGCCAGGGCAAGTTCTAACCAAAATAGGACATGGACAAGGAAATTGTTGCCCTGCCTTAATCTTCAAGATTATTTTACATTTTTGCTGCGAAACTACAGTCTAAATTCGGCAGGGTTGAGCATCAAATTTAGAGGGTGACTTTTTTAGGCCTTTCTAAATAAATCTGGGATAAAAATAAAGATTTTTGTGATTTTTTTTTATTGATTTCAAATTTCTGACATTATCATGCTGCAAACTTTAATCTTTATATATCTTATGCGAGGACAATGTTTGGACTCAATAAGCTAATGTAAAAATCTGGTAATGGAATTTGGTTTGTATTTGAGAATAGTGATAAATAATAATAAGTGTCATGCTAGTATTTGCCTAATTTAGTAATTAATTGTAATTCTAATATGAAATATAATTTTGAATTTAATTTCAATAAAATTACTATATCTTATTAATATAATTCTATTTAATATATAATTATAATAAGAAATTTGAGATTTAAATATAACTTGTATAAAATTTTTAATCTTTAGTTTTAATAAATTTTCCTTATAAGAAGTTATCTAATTATTGTGATAAATTTTTTTTTTGAGTAAGTTTAACATGTCCAATAAATACATAAATTATTTCACTTTAATATCTTATTTACACTTATTGATAAAATATTTTATACTTAATTTTAACTAGATTTAATTTTTTTAAAAATAATTTATTATTATAAAATAAAATATTTATTAACTACGTTTAATTTAAATTATAATATTTTGTAAGAGAAAATATATCACTCATTTGTTTACCAAAATATTTATTAATGCATAATTTACATATAATAAATTTTAAAATATTTTAAAAATATATATATAAATGAGAATAAATATATATTATATTATATCATATATTTACAATATTTTTATTTACATTAAAAAAAGTGAGTTATATACTAAAATAAACTCATGTAATATAATTTAAAATTTAAATTTTTTTAATATACAATTAATATAAAAAAGAAAAAGATTAATGAAAATCCTAATTAAAGATAGAAATAAAAATTGTTTCAAGCCGAAAACTATGCAATAAATTATCAATAAATAATTTTTAGATATTATAAACTTAAAAATA